>KV742746.1:0-13307 GCA_000468175.2 Phytophthora cryptogea
TTAATACCTCCAGGGTTTTATGTTCGATTCAACGTTCAGGATGCAGGGCTCAAGTCTCTCTTATTTGCTCTATTGGCCGACCTATTGATCGTGTTGCTCGTTGTATTTATTTGGCAAATGGAGTTCAGCTGCAGAACAGGACATCCTGTCCATCTGAAATAGTACAATCAAACACAATGTATGAAATTTATCACGAGGAAGTGCATGACTGGTACTTGCAATCTTACGACAAATTCCTAGGCCTTGTGCATTGGTACTATGATATGAGAGCCGCCTGCCCAGGCATACTGCACGTCACATATGTAACTCCGGCATACAGTGCGTCGATACCTGGGTAATTGGCACCGGGGTTAGCGATTGCCTCGATCAACGCAGTCACAGCGACTTTCGCGTGATGAATGTTGACCATCAGAAGTGGGCCTGGAAGAGGACCAGGAAGCACTGGAATCCCAACCGGTGGAATGAGAAGAGGAGCCATGTGTTTGATGATGTTGTTGGCCTCTGTGAAAACTGGAATGCCAAATTCACCGGTGGAGACGATGGGGATCGTTGTACGTCAACCGACGGAGCAAAAATTGCTTGAACGAGTGGATTGACTTCTTCAAGCGAGTAAGCCCAATCTTGTACACTTCCCACGCAGGAGAATTCGCTCCGCCAATTCGCAGGACGAGCAAGTCCTCTTCCACCACTTGGTCCATCCTAGCACCAACAGCCACCATCGCATCCATCACATCTGGAGGTAGTCCACAAGACGGCGCGACCCGCACGCGCAGGTCATCTGCAATTATCTGCTTGTGCTCGGTCTTCTGCTTCTTCTTGGTCGTTCTTCTACTGCTTGGTCTTCTGCTTCTTTCACGCCTCGAAATATGATGAATGAGAAGCTTATGACAAGTCAAAATCGCATTGACCGACTGATGGAATCGTCCGAGAGTGAAGCAGATTTGTAACTCAAGTAGCCTAGCACATCGTGCATTTACTGAAAACTGTAAGCGAAGACCATGGCTCCAAGGCGCGCGCTGGTCTAGATGACACCGAGAGGTTAGTTCCCAGTGGTAATGTTAAGGATACGCATGAATAGTAGAGTCGAGCATGGCGTGTTGGTTAACTCGGCAACTGCATCCAGACCACTCCTTTATTCATGTTCACGTCACTTGGAGGTGCTCCCGTACGGCGGCACATACGCTCCGAGCTTATTGACGAGCGGCACTTTGTCCATCTCAATAGCCTTCTCATGTTTCTTCTTGTTCTCCTTGTCCTTGCTGTCAAAGTGCCATTTGCTGTCCTTCCGACGCTCCTCCTTCTCCAGCTCCTTTTCAATACTCGCAGCAAACAGCGCAGCCGAAGCCGCGTTCGTGAACATGAAGATGGCGCCAGCAATGGGGATCATCTCCAGCAGCATGGCCTGCATGCCGAACGCCGAGTACTGCAGTTTGCGTCGAGATACGATCTCCTTCTGCTGGTCAAAGTCGAACGCCTTCATCTCGAAGTAGTACAGATGCGCCTCCCACGCCATGAGCGTGCCGTTCAGCCACGCGTACGTGATGTTGCCCAGCACTGGGATCATGTTGAGCGGCAGCGTGATCACCAGCAGTCCCAGACGCAGCAGCACACTGACGCGACAGCAAGACGTGATCACTCTTAGGAACGGCGAGTGACGCTCCTCATTCTCCACCAACTCCCGATAGCCGCGCTCGATCAGCACGTGCGCGAAGATCTTGTCCTTGAACCATTCGAGACAAATGAGACCGTAGACGACAGTGACGATGAAGACCTCGATGATGACGAAGATGATGGCCAACAGCCAAGCGAAGAAGGCCGAGAGTCCCGCGTCGTACAGCGCCTCCTCCTGTCGATGCAGCGTGAAGGTGAAGAGCGTGAGAGCCACACCGAACGCCACGGCCACCGTGAGCAGCACGGGGCAGATGGTTAGACGCCAGAGGTGCTGGTCCCCCAGGAAGTAGAGGATTCCTCGTAGCGGATACGTCGACATGTCGGTGGGTGGGGTCACGTGAGACTTGCAGCGACTGATGCCGAATGACCGAGGAACTGAGATTTGCGTAGCAACGGCGGCTGGATAATGCAGGCCACACACATGTTCAGAGGTGCTGGCCACCAGCATCTTGCATGGATAAGGGGTGATTTATTACACAAGTGAGCGGTACGGATCTGTCTCTTCCTGCTGCGTCGGTGGGTTCTTGGCGGCTTCTTCTCTTTCGATGCTGCAGGCGAAGAGAGCGGCACCCACAGTGTTGGTGAACATGAAGACGGCACCAATGCCCGGAACCATCTCGAGCAGTAGCGCCTGCATGCCGAAGAGTGTGTACTGTGTACTGCGCTCGTTGATCAGTGCTTGCTGCTGTTCGAAGCTGAGGTTCTTGAGCTCGAAGTAGAAGAAGTGATACTCCCAGGCCACGATCTGGCCGTTGAGCCACGCGTACGTGGCGTTGCCCACCACCGGCACGACGTTCAAAGGCACGGAGACGACGAGAAGACCGAGACGCAGCAACACACTCACTCGACAGCAGGAAGTGCAGATGCGGATGCACGAAGCGTGTTTGCGTTTGTTGTCCACGAGTTCTTCGTGTCCTTGTTGGCGCAGGACGAACTCGAACACCTTGTCCTGGTAGCATGCCAAGCAGATAAGACTGTAGATCATGACGAGCACGAAGCTCTCCACGAGACACAGCATGATGGCCAGCACCCAGGCCAGTCCTTCCGGCACTCCAGCATCGTAGAGACCTTGCTCCTGCGGGTACATGGCAGCAGCCAGTAACACGATGACGGTTGTCATGCCCACGACGATCGTCAATAGCACGGGACAAATGGTCATTCGCCACAGCGGCGGGTGTGCGAGGAAGTAAGCGAGCCCCTGCGCCACGTACGTCGACATGTTGCGTCGAGACTTGGAAATGGCGAAATGAGCACATACTTCTGCGATAGGGCGAACAGTGAGAAGGGCCAGAAACGTTGGCTGTCTCGACAGGAACCCCCATTGCAGCGTGTAGAATGGTATCATATAGTTCATACCACAAGTTCATTCACATTGATCAATAGGTATTATAGTTGTCTACTGTTCACTCAGACGATGCCTCCGGATGGCACGTAGCCGTGGTTGTACGCGTTGTTGCTGTTGTTGTTGTCCCAATTGGGCTGCACTCCACCGGTCTGTACAGCTCCTTGCAACGCTGTCCGCTCTTGTTCCTCCTCCTCCAAATGTGCAGCGAATAATGCAGCACCCACTGCATTCGTGAAGACGAAAAGCGAT
Source organism: Phytophthora cryptogea (assembly GCA_000468175.2). Lineage (NCBI taxonomy): Eukaryota > Oomycota > Peronosporomycetes > Peronosporales > Peronosporaceae > Phytophthora > Phytophthora cryptogea. The sequence goes on from KV742746.1 coordinate 3,266, forward strand.
CCGACCCCAGGGATCATCTCCATGAGCAGCGCCTGCATGCCGAAGCTCGAGTACTGCACCTTGTGCTCCTTGACGAAAGCTTTCTGCTGGCCGTACGTCATGTTCTTGAACTCAAAGTAGAGCAAGTGGTACTCCCATGCCAGTATCGTGCCATTTAACCACGCGTAGACGATGGAGCCCACAATTGGGATGAGATTCAAAGGCAGTGTCACAATGAGCAGCACAAGTCTCAGCCAGAGACTCACTCGGCAACAAGAGCGACAAGCCCGAGCACAACCAGCATGTCGGTCCTCGTCCTCCACCATCTCCTTGAAACCGCGAGCGGCCATGACCTGCTCGAAGATTTTGTCCTGGTAGCAGCCCATGATGACGAGGTTGTAGATGAGCGTGACGAGGAAGATCTCCACGAGGGTGAGCATGACGGCCAAGAGCCACGAGAGCCAAGAGGCCACGCCTGCATCTTTCAGCCCGTCGGCTTGTGGCACGAATGCAACGGAGAAGAGCACGACGACGGATGCAATGGCGACCACGAGGGTCAGAAGGAGGGGACAGAGCGTCGTGAGCCACAACTTGGGGTGAGTGAAGAAGTACGCTAGTCCCTGGACGACGTAGGTGGACATGGCGTGTCGGCGGAGCTCTGGTCCAGAGTCTGGATGCCAAAATGCAATGCACGAAGAATGCAACGATGCACGAGCTTCGAGGTCTGAGGTTGATGCACCAAAGGAGGAGGACTGCATCGATACAATCAGACCTTTTCTGAGACGATAGGTGATTGGATGAAAAAGAGCTCGTGTCGCATGTGGTGGAGTGTACGTAGGATTGTGTAACTCACATCGTTGCTAGATGGCTACATGTGCTATTGTGGATACAGGTACAGACTTGCTGTACCGCGCCGTAGCAATGCTCACTCCAGGAGTTATCTCCATCCAGAGGCCATGAGAGCGTGGATTCTTGTTTTCGTCGCTGTAGCATGTACGCTATCCGCTTCATTTGCTTGCTGCCAGTAATGAGGCTAATCCCCAATTTGTACAGGTGTTGCAGGCGATGCTGCGAATATTAAGTCAGATTGCGCCGCCCTCAACTCTTGCTATGAAGGTGGAGATAGGACGGTCTCATGCAGCGTGGCCAGCGGAGAGTGTCCACCCTGCTTGACTGCCGAAGACAATGGTTGCTATGTCAGAGTGGACGGATCGTGTCCGTTTGGCATCGACTGCTCTGATACCTGGACAAACTCCACAAGTACAAGCGGCAGCAGTGGCAGCGTTTCAAGCACCAGCTCCACAGACTCAAGCACAACGGAAGTGGCATCATCAACGTCGTCGTCTTCTCAGAGCAACACAAGTGGAACATCGTCCGAGTCTGTGGTCGCAGACTCCAGCAGTGACGGCTCGAACACCGTTTTAGTGGTTGCCATCCTCGCTGTGGCCGTCGGTATCGCGGTGTTGGCCTTCGTCGCGCGGAACCTCTTCCTCCGCGCTCGTGCAGCCAGTGAAGGAGATCAGGAGGAGGAAATTCCATCGCCTCCCGCCACGGTGATGACGGCCAGCTTCTCGAGCAATGGTACCGCGCTGGACCCGAGTCTCACGGTGGCTCGCAGCGCCATGGGGACGGACCTGAGCGTGTCCAAGACTAGCATCTCGTGAGTCTAAACTCTTCGACCGGACAGTCCGGTACAGTCAAACTACACGCTCGTTGCATCGTGCTTCGCTGTTTTGTGTGCACTTCTGTTTGCTCTGTGTCTGATCGCTTTCAAAGATACAATTCGGTGCCGCATTAAGCCTCGCCTCCATGGACCAGATACTTCAAAGCCATGCATTATTGTTGGCATCCCCGCTCGCCCTGACTGCAGCAGTGGAGAGACAATCGAGCTCCGCCATCCGCGTCTTGAACATGGTCTCCACTTGCCTTCTGCCGTAACGGTTGCTGCATCTTTTCGTCCAATCAGAAGTGACCTTTGGGAGAAACCGGCCAGAACCGGGGCGAAAACTGGCTCGCGACAAGCAGCTCCAGCCAATGAGCGCGCAGCGATTCGAGCCAGCGAGGTGGGCGGGTAGAAGCTGGGACTCCCTAGGGCTCCCCTCGACCGGTCGCCAGTGTACTAACCGCAGTCAGTCGCAGCCCACCACTTGAGCGTCGGCTGCCGCCTTCGTCGTGGTACCAGAATCAAAGAGCGAGGAAAAGCCCAGAGGCCCCACAGCAACCAGTACAGGAAACACGAATCACAGGTCGGCCAACAGCAACAGCAGCGAGAATCGGCCAATCAGCGATGCACTCTTCGAGGCTTCTCGTCGCCATTGCGGCGTTATTCGGTGCGTGTCGAAATGATGCGGCCACCTCATGTTGGTTGGTCCGACATGAACTCTAACGATGTATAACATGATTATGCTCAGCTCCCAGTGCCGACGCGTACTCGGCCGCTTTCGCAGCGTTCGCCGCCAACACGGCGCAATGTTCCTCGGTCTCCACTTGTTATGAAGGAGGCGCGTCATCCACGCCATGCACCGTGTCAAGTGGTGGGTGTCCTCCTTGTGTGACGTTCGCGGACGACGGATGTTATGTCAAGGTGGACGGTGCGTGTCCTTTCGGCGTGGACTGTACCTCCGTCTGGAGCGGATCGTCCACCTCCAGTGGCAGCACCACGTCGTCCACATCCACCAGCTCCACCACGGGCACGAGCGGCTCCACTACGTCCACCACCACAACGTCCAGCACGACGGGGTCCACCACGGCCGGAACGTCCTCCAAGTCGTCTTCCGGGACCAGCGACACGGCCGGAGTGTCCTCCAGCTCCACGGCCTCCAGCACGTCCGGCAGTAGCGCCACCGCCGCCGGAGACTCGAGCGACAGCGGCTCCGACATGAGCGTCGTGTTCGCCATCATCGGCGCCGCCATCGGCGTCATCGCCGTGGCCGTCATCTTCCTCACGCTCGTGCGCCGCTCCAAGGCCGCGCGCGAGGACGAGGATGACGACATGGCCAATACGCCCCCAGCTTTCTCCAAGAACCCCGTGGTGCAGGCCCCGCACAGCACGACGGGCGCCGCCGCGTACTCGAGCTACGGCGGCAGCAACCGCACGGCCGGCATGGGCTCCGGAGGCGCTGGAGAGATTGGACTGGACGCGTCCAAGGGCGTGTCCATGAACGCCATGAGCTACTACAACCAGCAACCGCCGCAGAACTCGGCCGCGCCGTCGCCCCGTGTGGCAGGGCGCGCGATCCCGTCGCAGCCCGTGGGCATGAACCAGAACGTGGGGATGGCCCGCCCCTATGGCAGCCAGAACTTCGGCGCGTCCGGCGTCGGCGTCGCTACTCAGCTGGGCGCGTCTGGTGTGGGCCAGGCGCCACCGACGCCCGTGCAGCACCACCCCATGGGCGGCGTGGCGCCGTCTCCGCACGTCCGGAGAGAGTCGTACGAGTTCTAGCCGAGGTGTTTGGTTGGAAGGAAACGTACTAACATGCCGACAAGGACAGACCAAGTCGGGCAGATGTACAGACACAGAGGGCGGAGTGGAGGAAGGTGCGAGCTCTCTTTTTGGCTCGGAGGAGCGAGATGTATTCAATACGCTTTTCTTGTGACGAATCGTGCCTTTCGATGAGTGTGTAGTTCTTTGGTTCGTGGCATTATTGCGTTGGGTATCAGCTAGGGCTCGCATGGTTGCACAAGGTTTGGTCTATCAATTACAACTGTGTACTAGTACTTGTCTTTATGAATTCAGATACTCGTAGCGTTTACTTGTCACATTTCAAGCCTCTGGAGTGATCCCGTACGCAGTGTTCAGGACCTCAATCGGAGACTTTGGTAGCGTCGTTCCCCACCGACTTGTAGCACAAATGCTGTTGCTTGCAGCAATTTTGTCTTCTGACGACGAGAGACAGAAGGCAGATCCGTACATGTGCATCTTGGTCAGGACTTGAGTCTTGGTCCATTCAGGGAGCACCGCCAACTTGGTGCCTTCCATACTCAAGTCTCCAATCGTGAAGGTTGGATCGATGGCAGAAGGCAACATCATTAACGGAGTGCCGTCTAACGTGAGCTGAGCCAGGAACGTGTTTGCTGGTACTTGTGCCAATTGCGGGAGCATGGCCAGGAAAAAGTTGCCAGCGAGAGACAAGGACTGCACCGGTAGCTGGAAAATCTCTGGAGGAACCGCGCCGAGCATTCCGTACTCGAACCCGACTCGACCGATTTTCGGTCGACCGACACCCCACTTCGTGCCCAAGTCACTCGGGACGGATGGTAATGTCGTGGCGAAGAACTGGAGATTCAGCATCGAGTAGGGCAAGACGCCCATCAATCCATCGGGGAAAGCAGCAAGTTTGACACTGATAAGCACGATATTCTTGAGGCGCGGATGGAATTCCTGCACAAGTGCGGCTTCACTTCCCCAAGAGTACAAAGCTGAGGAAAAAATCTGCACGCTGTGAAGCTGGGGAAAAGTCTGGATGACACTTGGTACATTGAGAGCGGGGCAACGCACGAAGTTGAGGCTGCCCAGAGCCTCAGAGTCCAGATTCAGAGCTTCAAATGCTTCGTTGGTGGGGGACATGGCGCTTTGAGCCACGCAGTCGAAGGCGAAAGCGAGACACGAAACTTTGGAGCTGAACCACGGACGAGTCGCCGTGAAGCAACCTGTCGGCTTCGTCTTGTGCTGCGATTGAGCCTTGAGGTGGAATGCAAGCACCAGAATGCCCCACACGATGAAAAGGAACTTGATGACAAGGAATGGTAAGGCGCAACTCGGATTCTTGCCCACCGTTTGCGAAGTGTTTTCGGCTGTACGGGATTCTTCCAACGCTTTTGACACGTTGGAGGTGCCAGCTTCCAGGTGAGCCGGCGGCGTACTCCCCTCAGGTGCATCCAGTGTCTCCACCATTACGTTCTCAGTTGGGTCGACTTTCGCGTTTGTGTTGCCTGAGGTTGGTGTGACCTTCTCGTCCCGACGGGAGATGACTCCTTCCAGCATCACTAACGACACAAAGCTGCCCAGCAGCGGCAGAAATCTTGAAATGAAATCTCCAACACTCGTGGAGAACATCATGCGGTTCTCCGGGGCGAGAACTGCCAAGAAGGTGGGGTCGAAGATCATTTTAGTGAAGAACTCCATGTCCTCCATCAGAAAAACGTCCGCGTACGCGATGAACAACAGCGCCTGCATCACTTTGGCCAGGAACGTGCAGCATACGAAGCTGCTGAAGACCGACAACGCGCGACTGAGTGCAACCGACTTGCGCAGGAGAATTTGCAGCACTGGTGTCAACCAGCAAGCAAGAATCAAGAAAGCAACGTTCAGGTTGTTGTGTTCAACGCGCGGCACCCACTTGCTGGACTGGTACGCTTGGAACGAAAGACACCCCACCACAACCATTTCACGAGCTGCGAAAATGACATCGAAGCACCAATTGCCGAACTTGCTCTCGTTGCATTCACCCTGAGAGCAAGACTTGGATTCCTCGCAGTGAAGCACGAGACGTTTGTTCCGGATCGATAGATAGAGGATACGAAGTACTTGAATCGCGTGCAGCGCGACGATGGCCAGGTAGACGCCACCGAAGGCCTTGAAGTACTTGAACCCCGTGTCGGACCACATTGGCGCGTACGACGCGTTTTCATCCTTTGTTAACGCGAAGTACGTTCCCGCCATGACGAAGAGGTAGATGCAGCAAGCAACGTGACAGCCGATCAAGACAAGCCACACGAGGTAAAAGAGGAAGGGAGGAAGTCCCAACACCAAGGATTGACCCCCGCAGGTGGAACCACCTGGGGTCGTTTTCGCCATGACTGAGTGTCTGAAGCCGAATGATGCGCGTTGAAGGTGTTTGTTGAATTGTGAGCAGTCCGAAGATGAGTGAGGAGTGTGAAAGTACTTCAAGCTCGGGTCTTGACGTCTGAGGCGACAAGACAGAGTGTTGTTCAGACAAATGGAACGGGAGGCACATGCCTATCGTTCCAGTCCAATTGGGATGGTATCAATAGTTTCAAACGGCATTCTCAGGATGCAAGGATGGTTCGTCGGCGGTGAGTTTCGTTAAGACAAGGAGTTGCCTAGATTTAGCGCAGCGTGTGACGGTACGTTGGGATCTCGTACTCGGTGACTTATACGCTGGCTGGAGATTGCATATATCGAGCTTCTTGCAAGGCTGAGCTTAGTCCCCAATTCATCAGCGCTTCCGTCGAATTGCTATTGTACCAGAAAGAACCAGAAGATTCTTTACCAGAGCTCTTCATTTGGTGAAATTTGATTTGACGAATTTGGTTTATGGTTCCTCTCAGCAGAGACATCAATATTGTTTGCAGTTGTGGTTCTGTATCAAACATCCTTCACGTGACGTGTTACTCTACAGTAGTATTCATCACATATAACGTGCGAAAACACTTGTCAGCTACTTTCACGGGTTACATGCTATGCTACTACTTCTTGAGTTCTAATTGTTAGAGATACACCGTCGAATTGCTTCGCTGGTTTTGTGATTCGTTCGTTCCCAAGTCAACAGCAACCCCGCATAGTTTGTACAATAAACCAAGCCAGGGAGGAGTCTCCTGAAATGATGCAGATTTTTTACTTTCGGTGAGTCCCCGCGACAATAGCGATCGGTAAATCAACAGGCAGCAGGCATTGTAGACGACCAACTTGAAAGCGATACGAGCAAACATTTCGCAGTCGATCCAGTCTTGGAGTGAGTTAACGAAGACAGTGGGTATGAAGATCATAGTCCCAGTACTTAGGAGAGTTTTACATGCACTACCTGATATGATGCCACATTTGCTCCGGAAAGACTCTTTACTCTTTCAAAGAGTTGGTAATGGACATCAATTAGAACCATTTTTCGTAAAAGGTAAAACAAACTTCGAATGTACAGGTACCTAAACGACAAGCGAGTTTTCATTTGAAATCAGACACGTACTGGAACAGTGACTCATGATAATATTGTCGAGGGTGTTACTAACTAACGATGAACTGTTTAGCTGTACTTCTCTTGTTGTTCATAGTATCACCGACAACTTCCGATGCTGCAACTAATATTTGGTCGAGACAATCGCCTTCAAAAGACGAGAGTACAGTATTAAATCATCAGGACTTCAAGTATTGATAAGGGTTTTGTGGACAATCCATCCCGTGCGTCGCGTGAGTTCTGTGGGGATTAACCTTTACTCTCCAGGTCGAAATCATACAGGAGCAAAGCATACTACCGGTAGTATGCTCCTGCAAAGTTAGTTTGTATAGGGGTTTGTATTGAAATCCATATGATGTTCAGAGAAAATTGAAGTGGAGAGATGCTTGGTAAATCAATCCCGCTTGGACTGTGGCCCGCAAACGCAGTAGAACACAACTCGAGATCCGACCTGCATCATCGTACCTTGCCCGAGTGCGTTTGAACCCGAAAAAAAGGAGAATGTAGTCGTTTCGTTCGTCTTTATGGCTAGGCTAACAATAACATTCTAGAGGCGACCACTTCTCCAAAAACTATTTTTTTGCCGAGCATACTGGTATGCTCACCATCATACAAGTATGCGCACTTGGAGAGTAAAGGTTAAAACTTACCACCAGATCCGATTTTGAAAATGAAGCTACAATAATGGTGATTTTCTTTAGTAGAGGCAAACAGCAGCCCAACAAAGACCTGAGATCCTAATCCGAGATTTGATAAACACAAAAATTATCGAGTCCATGGTTGTTATTCCTTGCTGCCGAGAGATGATCGTCTGGAAGGTTTTCCGATCAAGGACACACATTTCGACGAAAGTCACGGCTCGAATAACCGCTTGTCGCTTGTAATTCATGAGCAAACTCATTTCTCCAAAGGCTTGGCCTGGCTTGAGGTAAATGCGTAGTTTGTTCGACTTGGAGGGCTTTAAACCTATGTGTTTTTGCGGTACGACATGCCCAAAGCCAATGTCATTCGCGAAATCAAGACTTTGCAACTCCAGTGCTGACCCCGATAAGCGACGAATATTCACCGAAGAATCGTGGCCGAGTTCTTTAGAAGTTTCGTCCGAGCTAGAATCCTGACTGTCCTCTTCCGTTTCGCTGTCTCCGTTAGCTTCGGCGTCGGGAAATTGTTCAACATAGTCAGGAGGTAGAATAGGACCCTTACCACCACTAACTCCGTCTGCCACTGGGGCCATTTCCAGCTCCTTAGTCTTCTTAGCTCGCTTTATTGGCTTCGACAATTTGCAGTAACCCAAGTTGATCATCATCATTTCGCTGCCAACTTCACGTCGACGAACCACGTAGTCATCGGGCTTATACACACGATCAGTACCAACGGCGTCAAAGTACTGATCGTGTGTATATGCCCGATGACTACGTGGCCCCAGCAACCGAACGAAAGTGTCCTTCACCAACGTACGCAAAACCTCCAAGCTCTAGAATTTCCGATGGAATGCCATCTATTTCTCGATCGTCTACAAACATGAATTACTCGTGTACACCGATACTCGCTACCCGGATTCGCTTTCAAGTAGAACAAAAGAAGGTCGATGATCAAAGCTTGCAGATCTGTTGTGGAAACCATTGATGGTAATGGAGATTCGAAACCCGATTATCTTGATATAGGTTTAAGGTCGATCACTCTTGCCCGATGCAAAAGATGTCACACGACCGAGACAACACCAACTCCCGGCGGGAATGATGTGCCTGGGGGCAACTTGTGAATATTGTATTTTTCGATTTAATCCCGAATCTTTCAAACGCTAACAAACTCGGACCCAAATGTTTGATAATCGAAAAGTATGGCTCATGATAATTGGCTCCATCGGACTGCAGACTTTTGCGTAAATGCTCAAAAGAAAACCGAAAACGATTGACTGACGCAAATCGAAAGCCTTGGTGACAGGTTTCGTATCCGTCAATTTCACTTGATCAGTCTTGGCCCCGTAAGAGAGTTGCCACCTCCACCATCATGACCGAACTGCTCCATTTCCAGTGAACGGGATAGTGTGTGTGCCATTCTGCATGATCCTGGAACTTCTTGACGACCCCAACACAACTTTCAAGCCGATTCTTTCTCTGTTTGTAAGAACGGGTTTGCAAAGGCTGCCGGAACGGGTCGTCCCGCCAATTTCTTTTTGGCCGGTTTCTTCTGGCCCATTTTCACTCCACCCCCAAAGTTAAACCCGACTTTTGTCGTCACAAGCTTTTCGTCATCTTTTTGCTCTGCAGCAGTAGGTTCATTCGGCGCTGCCACCTTCGTTTGAGCAGCAATTCGACGTTGCAGCATTTGCTCTTCTTTTTCTTGTTCTTTTCTTCGTTTAACTTGTTGCTCTTCTTCTGAGCCTCCACGTCGTTTCTGATGTTGCAACTCTCGCAACCTTTTGGTATGGTGGTGGTCGTACGAACTCAAGTGGTTCTCCATCTCGGTCACTGTTTTGTACTGTTTTCGACAGTCGGCACAGTAAAAAGCCGCCTGCATAATTTTCACTTCTGTCTTTAGTTGCTCCTCCCGAGCCCCTTTGGCTTCTCGAGCAGCAACTTGTTCAGTGGTTTCCTGCACCTCGGCGTCGAGTTTCCGACGTTCACTGGTCGCCAACATGGTCACTTTATCGTATTCCTCCTGTACAATCATTTCAACGTTTTTAATTGATAAAACAACTCTACTATTTATGTATAAAAGCGATTATACTATACCTACCGCTTTGCCGAGGCCCAGACACACGAGGTTCTCCTTCATCTTGACGGGTTCCACGATGCCTTGCTCGCACTTGCCTAGGCCAGACCCGGACCGCCAGCCCATTTTCAGCAGCAACCGGTAGCCGCGGTTAGATGCGTCCAACGCTCGCTCCGTCGAAGGCGTCCAGTCCATTTCCCGTGAAAATTGATTTTTGCGTTTTTATTTTGTGGTACTTGGATTTAGTTGGCTCTTCCCTGATTTAGGGCTGTGTTAAATCAGAGCGAAATAGACGTAATTCCACATGAATTTATGATGTCTCCGAAGAGCTACATGTAGTCGTCCTTGGAGAGTATGCAGATCAAACTGCAAGATGCTACTCTGGCATCTACGGTACGTGCACATTTTGAAAATAGTGCGGCGACCAGCTTCGGTAG
>KV742749.1:0-10581 GCA_000468175.2 Phytophthora cryptogea
AAAAGTCCATAAATTTAGAGAAAACTGAAAGTGGTGTCTACCACATACGTTCAAGATGTCATTTACTGAAAATGACAAAATGCAGCTGGTTGAAGTCAATTCAAAACCAGTGCATTTATGTTTATATACAGTGGAATGCCAATTCATGTCCTCTTACATATTTGTAAATGATAGAAACACTTTCCGGTCTCAGCAACACGAGCCCCTCAATTCTCACTCGCCTGCAGTCTGAAAAAAAAAAAAAGATTCGTCCTGTTCTCACCGACTCGGAAGGAGACATTGTGTCCTGAAGCACAATGAACTCAACGGTGCCGCTGCTAGCATCCGTCGCAATAATCTGTCGCCATTTTCCTGAATTATCCAGAGACCTGCGCGTAGTTGAAATTATTCAGGCGTTTGTCGATTCTTCCGTTGCATTTTCTCTTCCTCAGGCTTGTGAGAATTCGCCACTTGGGTTGGTGCAACGAGTTTTAGCTCGAACAGGATGGAACGTTGAAAAAGTTGTTGATGGACTTTGTGTCGCTGCGAAACAAGGAAATTTGGACATTCTCAAGTGGCTGAGTGAAGTGGGGAACCAAATTTCGGGAACGCGAGTGCAGAATCTGGTAAACTACCGAAATTCTGGCAAAACCACAGCTCTATATGAAGCAGCTCAGTTTGGACACTTGGAAGTGGTAAAGTGGCTAATTGACAATGGAGCTCGTGTTGCTACTCAAAATTTTGATGGTCAGACTGCGATGTTGGTGGCGGCTGCAAATGGTCATTTGTTGGTGGTGCAGTGGCTTGTGGAGAAAGGTTCTTTTGTGAACGAGATCAATCGAAGAGGACGAAATGCAGTCCATTTAGCTGCTGAGAACGGACATTTGAAAATGGCCAAGTGGCTTGTGGAGCATGGGGCTGCAGTGAATTTGAAAGATCGGATCGATCGGACTCCGATGCATTTGGCGGCGGAGAATGGGCACAAGTTGGTCGTCGAGTACCTTGTGAAACATCTAGTCCACGCATTTGACATTGACGTGAAAGATTATGAACAGCTTACAGCACTTCACTTGGCTGCTGGTAGGGGCCATCTCTCAGTAGTGCAATGTCTCGTTAGCAAAGGTGCCAGGATAAACCAGAGAGCACGACATGGTCAGACCGCGTTACATTTTGCTGCCGGCGGAGGACACATTGAGGTGGCACAGTGGCTTGCAGACTCTGGTGCTGCTGTAAGAGGAGACCATTTTGACTTTATATCGTCACTGCCTTCATCCACGACTGGGAACGGCAGCCAAACTGCTCTGTGCGATGCCGCAATGAACGGATATCTCCCCGTGGTGGAGTTTTTCGTTGAACGAGGACTCGACCCTTATATGGTCAATGAAATCGGCCACACACCTCTGTACTACGCAACCATAGGACGTCGATTTCATGTTGTCGAGTTTTTCCTGACGAAATACTCGGCCGTTGAAAAGTGGCAGCAGTCTGAACTATGGCGAGTGCTGTTTGCAGCTGCAAAAGGAGACCAAGACGACATTTTGAAGTTGCTGTATGAACAATACTGGAGCGTTATTTGCCTCCCCAACACACAAGGTCGAACCCCACTACACAGTGCAGCGGCAAGTGGTGAATTGAAGGCAGTACAATTTCTCCTTGGACACGAAGTGAATCCTCATCAAGTGGACACGTTTGGTATTTCGCCTTGCATTGAGGCATGTCGACACCGACACCTGGACGTTCTCCGCTGTTTCTTGGATGCAGGTGTAAACATGAATGCGTCTAATCTAGCAGGTCGAACCGCGTTGCATTGTGCAGCAGACGCCGGGTTCGTAGACATCGTTGATGAATTGTTGGTGTACGGAGTAGATATGAACTTACAAGATAGACGTGGCTGGACTCCACTGCATTGTGCTGCTGCTTCAGGCAAACTGAATGTCGTTGCAATGCTTGTTGGCAAAGGTGCTGCAGTGAATGCCGAGACGATTTCAGGCAAGACGGCGTTAGTGATCGCAATGGAAAAAGGTCGTTCTTCTGTGACCGACTATCTCATGAAGCAAGCCGAATTAGCGTTTGCATCTACTCTCTCGAAGACTTCAGGAACTGTGGCACTGTCGAACTACAGCGCGTATACTCTCAATTCTACAGATATCCACTTGGAAAGCATCAATGGTAAACATGTGGGGATGTGGCTCGACTCCCCCATTGAAGTTAAGTTCAAAGACGAAAACCAGTCGACGAATTTCTTCGAAGAGCTTGATCGGTGGTCGAAACTCAACCATCCTCATCTCGTTAAGCTTTATGGTTTCTGCTACAACAGCGATGGCCATATCCCAATGTTTGTGTACGAGCGTGCTACCAAGGGATCACTATTGGAGTTTCTCGGAGACCCAATGAATCCATCTGCTCGATCTAAGTTGTGGGACAAATTGTACGAGGCTTCTTTGGGTCTGCAGTATTTGCATGACCGGAATATTGTCCATGGTGAGCTGAGCTGCGATAGTATTGTGATTTCTGGGAGTGGATCTGCTAAACTACGAAACCTAGGAAAAGAAAACACGACAGCTGAATATCGTCTTCCTTGGACAGCACCAGAGATTTTAGCTGGATTCCCTGCTACATTTGAGTCGGATGTGTATGCTTTTGGAATCACCATAGTCGAGGCTGTAAAGAGGGTCGCGGGCTATCGATCCACTCCGTGGAGTATTATTTGCAACGGAGACTCGGTGTTTCAAAACTTGACTTCTCATATTTTATCTGGTGGCACCCCAGACAAGCCTGTCGACATTACAGATGCTCAATGGCAGCTAGTCAAAAGAATGCGTTCGTACAATCCTCGAGATCGCATTTCAGCATCGGACGTGGCTCGTGAACTGGAAACTTTCACCACTAATTTCAAAGTGTTACATGAAATCACGTTGGGTCTTTCCAAACTCAATGCACCTCCGCCCACTTGGGCCAATTTAGGTGATTTCGTCGTCGACGAAACATCACTGCGAACCATATCAAATGTTCTTGAAGACATCGAGGTATTGTGTGGCAACTCGAGTCCGATGGATATGATGTACCGGGACGTGTATTCCCGGTTGGCAGACGTCTTCCACCAGTTGAAAACTCGTCAAGATGAGCCCACAAGAGATCTCGTCCAGCACTACGCTGATATTCTCTGCCACTTCAGTAAAAAACTTCAAAACGCGCATACCATTGGATCAGCGTCCGCTGTACGCTTTGCCGAAAGCCGGCAAGGAGCTGACAACACTTTCTCGATTCATGGTAACCTGGATTTGTTCATTGAAAGAGCCAATTTGTCTCGGTTGTCCCAACTTCACCAGTGGCGAGAGATTTGGGACCGCCAACGAAAGAAACAGCAACACGAGATGCTAGAGAAACTGGAGAATTTACCAGGACTGATGGATGAGATCAAAGATGAAAAACAACGAGAAATCGCCTTAGCTTATTTGCGGTTTGAGCTGAGTAAACATCCTACTTGCTATGCAGCAAGCAAGACACGAGTGTTTGCAAGGGCTAAGTCAGCGATAACCTCAATCGCCCCACAGAAAAATACTAGCTGGTTTATACCAGCGTATGAGGTTGAGTTTGACAAGTTCGACGAGTTCAGCCGAGGCGCTTTTGGTAAAGTGTATCTCGGGAAGTGGAAACGATCCCGAGTTGTGGTCAAGAAGCTGAAACTCAAGAACGAGGAGCACGAAGTAGCATTTTTGAATGAGGTGGAGATCTGGCACTTGTTGTACCATCCGCACATCGTACAATTGTTTGGAGCTTGCCATATCGGTCAGCCGTTCTTCGTGTGTGAGTATGCCGGAGGCGGCCAGCTCGACCGCTACTTGAAAAAACATCCTAACGAAGCGATGGAAAAGTTGTATGAAGCAGCACTAGGACTACGATATCTCCACGTGAAACGCGTCGTGCATGGTGACTTAAAGTACAACAACATTCTCATCGGGAGCGACGGCCGAGCAAAGCTGGCTGACTTTGGACTGAGTACTTTAGAGCCTGAAATGCCGTCAGAGACCACAGAGCCCGAGTCTGAGGAGCAAAGCAAGGAGAAACCCAAAATCGGCGCAATCCGCTGGAAAGCTCCGGAGGTTTTGCAGGGCGAAAAATCATCGTTCGCTTCCGACATTTATTCGTTTGGAATGTGCGTTCTTGAGGCTGTCAGTGGGGCATTTCCGTGGGGTTTGTTAGAAGACATTGCAGTCAAGTATTACGTTCTGAAGGAGCAGCGTATTCCAAGATGTCCTGAAAACTGCAGCGAACAAGTGTACGACCTGGTACAACAAATGTGCCGCTTTACTCCAGGTGAAAGAGTGGACATTCACCAAGTTGTCAAGGTACTGAAAACTCTCATACCTCGCTCAAGGCTTGAGAGAGTTTGATGAGATAAAAAGTCTGCAACCGAAATTTATCACCACTACGACATGTCCACTACGACATTGGTGTTAAGCCCAGTTGAGTGAAAGTCGAGGATCTTTTTCGAGTCACAGCCAACTATTTGACCATGAAAAGTTGCTGGCGTTTGGGAAGTCGGGCCGTGTGAAGCTCACAAGCCAAGAAGAGGTCTCACAATTGAAATGCCCTGCGGTGCTGCTGTGGGATTTTACCAAGCACAAAGTATTGAAGGAATTTACGCTCTCAGGTTCGCAAGGAACATGACCACCGAGGAATTGCCGAAACCAGAACAAGAAGAGCAGCCGCTGTTGACGAGTGTGTCCAGTTAAGACTTGCCCACAGGTGTTTGACAAATTGAGGTCTTTCTAGACTACGCTTCGCAGTACGGACTCTATCGGGCGTGCTAGTTCCTGTCATCGATACGTATCAAGCGAGGATATGTGAGCCAGACATGGATCAAGAGGACGGTGTCACTGGAGTGAGCTACGCTGCGATGGTAGACAAGTTGGAGGTGATCCAGTGGTTCTGCAAGAAGGAGAAGGACACGGGCGTGACAACCAAAGACTTGATAACGGGATTCAATCAACTTGCCTATTGCTACATTTGAATACTTTCAAAACCACCATTCTCCTATCCAAAGTATTTTGTTCAGATCTGTAGCTAGCGGCTTGGGGTCGTGTGGGATCCTGCAGACGAATCCAATTCCTGGGCGTCAAGCAACTAACCAGCGTTTGAACTATTGCGCCACTCACCGAAAACAAGTTCTTTGTTTGAAATTCTTTGTTTGAAAACGAAATGGAAGTGGCGGTGCACCTTGAAGTTTATCGGTTAGAAAGGCATCTCGCAGCCGTACTCTTCGTTATGCATACTCTTCGGGGTGACCAACATTGTTCAGCATTAATGTTGGTCACCCAGAACAGTCCAGCATTGCGTCGAGCGCACGCAAAGTGATTTTTCGGATCGTCTCCAACCAAACTTCTGCTGAGTTTGAAAAGCAGAACGTAGAAACTCCCCACAGTCCAAAACACATCCAAGCGCGAAGAATCGGACCGACGAAATGCTGCCAACAATGGCAAGCGTCCGACTTGTATGCAAAAACTTCCCTCAAGTAGCAGCTGACAAGCCACTTTTGCAGTTGATTGAGTCATTTCTCGACATTTCTGCTCACTGCACAATCGAAGACGCGTGTCGTAAGTCTCCGATACTGGCAAAACGAGTCCTTTCACGGCTGAATCGAGGTCAAATTGTAGCAGAAGTGTGTGAAGCGGTCGGTACTGGAGATATCAAAGTGGTTCGAATCCTGTGTGCGGCAGCTGGAGAACTCTTGGACAAAAGCACAGGTGAACTGCTGATTGAGCGTGATGCTGCTGGAAATTCGGCACTTTCGAAAGCAGTTTGGAGAAAAAGTTTGCCAATGTTGGAATTCATTCTAGCTAGCGGTGCCCCCTTAAACGCAAGAAATGGTCGAGGTCAAACTGTGCTACATCAAGCAGCCGAACAAGGCAATCTGGAGGTAGTAGAGTGGCTAGTGGGGAACGGACTTCAAGTGGATGATGCAGATGGCGATGGCTTTACAGCATTACTCAAAGCTGCTCAGTATGGACGACGCAATGTTGTCGAGTGGATTCTAACCAACGAGGTACAAGTGGATACGCGAAATCAAAGTGGACAAAGCGCTTTGCATGTTGCGGCTGGTGCTTTGAGAGAAGATTCGGAGTTGATCAAGCTTCTTCTGAGTCACGGTCTCAAAGTATCGGACACGGATAAGTGGGGACATACCGCTTTGCATTATGCTGCTGTAGCAAAACACTTCGAGATCATCGAGCTCTTCTTAAAACAATGTTTTCACGACGAAAACCCAAGAATGAATGACTTGATGACTGTACTCTTCGCTGCTTCAAACGCTGACTACGTTGAGTTCGTTGAGTACTTGACGGACACCTTTGGAGTGGATGTCGCTCATGTGAGTGAAAAAGGAAGAACTGCGCTCCACGAAGCTGCTGCTGGAGACAGCGTGGAAACAGCAAAACTTTTGGTGGATAAAGGTTGTCGCTTAGATAAAGCTGACAACCTCGGCATTACGCCGATCATTGAAGCATCTCGCTTTGGTTGCTCACGGGTACTGAGCTATCTGCTGAGCATCAATTGGAACACTGACGAAGTAGACTTTGCTGGTCGTACAGCTTTGCATCACGCGGCAGTAGGCGGGCACATGAATGTCATCAATACGTTGCTTTATTCTGCTGAAATCAACTGTTGTGATTTTCTTGGTTGGACACCCTTGCATTGTGCTGCTGCATCAGGGCAGCTTCGGGTTGTTCAAATGCTGATTCAAACGGGTGCTACGTGGAATAACGAGACCATTTCTGGCAAAACTCCTTTGGTTCTTGCTATTGAACGAGGACACTCCGAGGTGGCACGAAGGTTAGTTGAAAACCTTCGCAAATCCATTCCAGAGACTGCTCCCGAACCTTTGAATACTTCTTCAAAAGAGTTGGATATCTACGAGGAGTATCGTCTTGATCGTAGCGACATCCATTTCGACGCTCCATTACTCCAGGAAAGTGCCATCGGATTTTGGCTCGACTCTCCTATCGAAATAAAAGTGAAAAAGGACTGGCAATCCAAGAACGTCGTTGAAGAATTGGATCAATGGTCGAAGTTAAGCCACCCGCATATTGTGAAACTCTACGGGATCTGCTACGGAGACGGTGTCGAGGACCCATTTTTCGTCTATGAACGCCCAATCTACGGATCCCTCTTTGAATATTTGGCAAACGAGGAAAATCGCGATCGTGTCTGGGACAAACTGTATGAAGCCGCGATGGGGCTTGAGTACCTCCATGATCGAGATGTTGTCCACGGTGACATTAGTTGTTCAAGTATCGCAGTTGCAGCGAACGGATTCGCGAAATTGAAGAATCTTGGAAGTAAGAACGACGAAACTAACTTTCGCCAAAATCCGTCTTGGACTTCGCCCGAAGAGCTCGCTGGACTACCAACAAATTGTGCTTCGGATGTGTACACTCTCGGTTTAACCATCGTTCAAGCTTTTAAGAGTGGAGGTGATGTGTGGAATATCTTTGGTGGTATTCGCGACGCAGCTATTCTCTCTGGACAGCTTCCTATGAAACCTCCTGCGATGAATTTGCAGCAGTGGAAACTGGTACAACGAATGTGTTGTCTTAAGCCAGTTGATCGGTTGTTAGCGTCGGATGTTGTGCGAGAACTTCAAAGGTTTGTTTACAAGGATAAACATCTTGAAAGACATTCCTACGAGTTAGACGAGGGTGAAATGCCTCTCTCCTGGTCGAGTCTGGGTGAAGTGCCTATTATCAAGATGGCCCAAGTAACATTTGATGAAGCACTTCGCACACTTGATCGGATGACCAGCGATGCTATTGCAATGAATGCAATCAATCGAGATGTCTACGGGCGGCTGAAAGATACATTTGAATTGATGACATCGAGAGTCGATTCTCCAACTCGTGAACTCGTACAGCTCTACGCTAACATCTTACACAACTTTATCAGCCGTCTGGAACACACTCAATCTGTAGGCTTTGTACGAGCTGCTCGGTTCGCAGTGGCTCGACGAGAAGCTGAGAACGCATTTTCCATTCATAGAGATATTGATGTATTGATGGCCGTCGCAGAGTTACCGCGTACAGTTAATCACGAGTGGAGAACTGTATGGGAAAGTCGGCACTGTGAACAAATGCACGCCATAATGACAGAGTTGAGTGATGTCACCTTGCTGGTACAAGATATTGACGACGAACTCGGTCGAGAAGAAGCGTTAACTTACTTGCGCTTCGAGCTGACAAAACATCCGACCAGCTACTTCGTTGTGAAAAACCCAAGCGATGTTACAAGAACAAAGGCGGTGATTTCGTCCTTGGTGACGTCAAGGAACGCAAACTGGTTTATTCCACCGTATGAAGTCAAGTTCGACAGCTTGGACCAGTTCAGTAGTGGAGCATTCGGCTCGGTGCATCACGGGAATTGGAAGAGCTCTCAAGTGGTAGTTAAAAAGCTGAAGGTGCAGAGTCGGAAAAAGGATTCGTATTCGCACTCAAGTTGGACGTTTGAATCGGAAGCCTCAGCGTCCAATTCATTGGATATGTTTCGTCTGGAAGACGTTCAAGCTGCTTTTCTGAACGAAGTGGAGATCTGGTACAAATTGTATCACCCAAATGTGGTGCAGTTGTTTGGTGCTTGTCATGTTGGAGAGCCCTTTTTCGTCTGTGAATTCGCGGGAAAAGGACAACTTGATAAGTACTTGAAGTCTCACCAGAATGAAGTCTTTGATAAGTTGTACGAGGCAGCACTAGGTCTGCGCTATCTGCACCAAAAACGCATCATACATGGGGATTTAAAGTGCAACAACATTCTCATTGGGAACGATGGTCGCGCGAAATTGACGGACTTTGGTCTAAGTGCACAAGCCACAAAGTTTCCAGATGAGGTTGAAGATCCCGAGACCGAGGTCGAAGGCAATTCTAGTCCTAACGTTGGTGCAATCAGGTGGAAAGCTCCTGAAGTGTTGATCGGCGAGAAACCTACTTTTGCTTCGGACATTTACTCGTTTGGAATGTGCATCCTAGAAGCTGTGAGTGGTTCGTATCCCTGGGGAAATGGAATGCTAGACATTGCAGTGAAGTATAAAGTTGTCAAGGAAAAGCGTATCCCTCAACGCCCTACAAAGTGTGAGGAAGAAGTGTATGTGCTGGTGCAACGGATGTGCCAATTTGAGGCAAGCGCAAGAATTGACGTGAACGAGGTTGTTAGTGGGCTGAGGGAGCTGCGTTGAGTGTTTAGTTAGTACATCTTCATGACAGATACTTCGTAGTAGTGAAAAAAGTATTTTTCCATTACCCAAGTTCTTCCAAGTAGTGGTCGGGTATTTTCTTCAACTCAATAGTGGTCTCGAGTTCTCAAACCGAAGATTTTTGTTAAGCTGAACTTGAACACCGATAACCTGAAGATAGTGGTAAAGTACACTTCTGATTTCAACGCGAAGAATCCAACAAGGAGAGTATCAATACTCGGCACATTGACCGCACAGAAAGGAGAAGATGTTGTGACAGTCTACTACTTTGCCCGGCCAAACTCGGATAAAGTGACAAGCAAAGTCACAATATATCTTCGGGTTACGTTTAGTTACTTGTGTAGGTGACACTGTAGCTTCTGCGATCACTTTCGAATCGTCTCCTAAGGTCCCAGATGCCAAACCAAGCCGTCCGCCTGTCACAGCAGAGCGCCTGCGGGTGCCCGACGCGCACCGCGCTGGCCACCCCGAGCAACGGATTTCCTTCGTCGACAGCATAGGATACGCCTAGGTCATGCGTGACCGCGCCATGGTGTAAAGCGAGGACGAGCACGAGGTGTGCTTCAGCATCCTCAAGTCGGAAATTAAAAAAGACCTGGCTGTTTACCGAGAAGAAATGTGCGATAGACGCCGCGGAGTGAGGTATTTACTCTCGGTAGAACGCTAAATGCAGTTCTTGGAGCGGGCGGCTCGAGCTAGCATGCGATGTATGACGCCCACGTTGGTGAGCCAGATGGAATTGCACTGTCGCGATGCCGTCATTGCTGCTAGTTAATAGAAACCTCGAGGACAAGCAATATGGTACTTGAGCTGGTCTCTCTCCGACTTTGCTTGCGCCTTGCTTGCTCCGACTTCGCACGTCACTTTATCTGAGTTTGGGCGGCCAAAGAAAGAGGTTACAGACTCAGCAATTTGAAAGTTGGCTGAACAGTGGGAAATCTACTGACTATTTTTTTTCATTCACAGTTTGGCAATCAGCGCAGACAACGTGCGTTTTGGTCGCGTTTTTGGCCCAACCTCGAAGCTGGATGCGCTGGACGAGTAGGCTCAACGGCAGTGCTTAAATCACCACTGACAATGGTGCTGATCGGCACCATTGATGAGATACATTACGGTCAGGAAAACGCGTAAGGATGTGTAAGCGATAAATGACAGAATAAGTTCGCGTCGATCCTCAACCTTTAGTAAGTTTTTGCGGTTTATCTTCGCCGTCTTCTCGTCTGGTCGTTCGCTCAGCTGCTGCTGCTGTGACGGGAGTCTCGAGCCAAACAGTAGTTCGTCAATGGGGTGGTGTCCACGTTACGCAGCCGCCAGTCCTTGTCCTCCGGCCGAAGGACGGTGTTCCGGTGGCCACAACTGCAGTC
>KV742752.1:0-13911 GCA_000468175.2 Phytophthora cryptogea
AAAAGCCAAACGTAGTTTTGAGTGTTGCTGGAATGAAAACTGTATTGATCTTCCCCATTAAAATCTACTACTGTAGTATTCAACGGATTCAGTAGCTCCAACGAACGCTACGACTCGTAGCCTACGACAGGGCTTCTCCAATTCAGTATTTTATTGAATTGCAACATCCAATCGACCGTAAAATAAATTAAAATATGAGCTTTCCAATAATAAAAAATTATACGGCAATAATGATACTAGTTTCATATCTTGACTTAATTTTTGAATTGAACTGAGAAGCCGAAATCTCTGCGACGCAATAACAAAAATTACAATATGACTTCTTCCAATAATACGTATTTTTAGTGGATTAATCTGATTTTATTTATATTGCAATTTTTTATTCAGACCTGGCCTACGAGGACATGGCAATTTCCTCTAGTCCTGCTAGACTTTCTGCAATACTCTCGGCTCCACTCACAAGACAGTTGAGTAGTAGCTGTTCTTCCATAGAAGTATGTTCATAGCACTTGTCTGTGAGTAGCCACTCGACGTAAGCAGCTTTCATGTGTGCAACCACCTCGGATGTTGAGAAATCGTCAATGTTCAAGACGTCGTACTCACGTCGAATGAACACGGACGCATTTTCGCTTAGGAAAGTGCTGGTACCATGGTCTTCTTGGTCCCGAGAGGCACCTGACGGCGAAATAAAAGACGATGCCACTTCAATTTTGGTAGCTGGCCTTGGCTCCTCCGTCTTCTCTGGTACAAACTGTCGATTTACATCAACGTCGTTCCCTTCTGTAGATACTTGTGTTGTCTGTATCTGCCGTGTCATAGTTTGCGGTATATTTCCTGATAAAAGTGCCGGTGCCTTTCGCTTCACACTCCGATACACTTCAATCTCCAGTCGTAGGCCGTGCTCGATTGCATCCATGAAGTCTTCGAAGGATACCGTACTGCGACCAGGTTTTCCAACCACCCTCATAAACTCCACCACATACTTGTTCACTGCTTTCTCTTTAACAACTCCAGACTGCGCGAAAATCGTACCGAGTAATACAGCAACATCATCTGTATTCAACTCACCACTGCAGTCTTTGTCTGCCAGTCGGAACGCTTCTTTCATTTGCAGGAAAATAGCGGTTTGATCTGGATCGGAATAGCGGAAAGTATCACTGAAGATCATCTCCATGGTCTCAAAGTTGTCACGCACGAGAGACTGGAAATGAGTGCTCGCTAGCTTCCACTTGGTATGGGTGTCGCTGTTGTCATCAAATTCATTTTCTTGAGTTTCGTTGCGAATATCAGCAGGGTTGAGCTTCACTCGGTTCTGCATCACTCGGAAGTGAAACCAGCGGAGTAACTTGAAGAGAAGGTAATTGTTGTTCAGCAAACGATGCGAAATCTCAAACACGCGCTTATACTTTTCAGCGGAAAAATCGGGCCTCCATAGCAGCGGTTCAACCTGTGCTTCTACAAGCAATTGGCGCTGCAATTCAAGTTTGGCTGGAATTTCCTGGACTAGCATACGACGAACTTCTGCCATTGTTTCTTCGTCCATCTCGACGGAGCTCGATAAATGATGACCAAACAGTAGGTCAAAAGCATTTTGGTGCAGCTTCAAGGTGTCCAGTATGCTGTGGCGTAGTAAGGTAATTGCACTCCTCGGGCAAATGAACGTCTCCACCGAAATAAATATGAGCACAGCCACTGACGTTTGTGCGAGACTCGCGTAGGATGCGATTGCTATGGAGCTGGAACTGTCAGACCCATTTGAATAACAAATGTCGGTTTGACGAAGCAAGGTATCGGATGCAACAAAAGCCGCCACCATACCGCCATAGGAACCGTAGCCTCGCCCGAAGAAGACGTACATGCAGATTCCTACCCAGATGAACATGACAACGTCCGATAATACGACGCCCAAGCTCTCTGGGTCGCACATTTGCACAAAAAAGAACTTGAACACCGATGGAACGACACTCCCAGCAACAACTCCACCAACGCGATTCACGGTGGTTCGGAACGAACTTCCAAGATGGCCACCTAAAATGTATGCGATGGTTGTGGCTGTCGAAGCACTATAGCCGAAGACCCCCACGCAAAAAGCTACTCCAGACATGATCGCCACTGTAATTTTCAGGGCATTTATCCACAGAGTTGAGTCTGTGTAGTACGCACGATCCACGAATTTCATCAACGAAGCTCGCACAAATGATTGTACTCGGTGTGAATCATAGTACACTTTGTTGTTGTATGACTGCTGGAAATTAATCAGCGTACTGCAGAATGAATTCAACGAGAAAAGGAAGAGGTTAAGCGGTACATTTCCCGCCACTTCCTCGGGCGTATTTTGTTCCTTGCGGAGAGTCCGATTTTGAACTTTTCGGTACTTATACAACGTCATTTCCACTTGATTTTCGAGAGCCCCTAGCGACTTGAGATCAAGGTCTGTCATACAAACACACACGTAAACAATTATTGAACGGTACCACAACGATAACATTGTTTTAGGAACGTACGCGTGGATAACGCGTGGACTTCACGCGAGATTTCGTTGAGCAGATCGTTTGACCTCGTCTGAACGACGTAGATCTCACGCTTGAGCACAGACATATATGTCATATGCAATTGTCCATACTCCTCGAGTTTCATTGCATAGCTGAGTGTGCGCAAGTCTGCAAGTAGTGATCCAGCCAGCTTTACATAGTTCCGACTCATCACTCGATTGAATTTGAGGACATAGTGAAGTCCAAAGCACTGCTCCCACCAAGCATCATCTAGCAATGTCACCATTCGACGGTAACGAGCTTCTGCATCATCGAATTTGTGTCGAAGGCGAAGTTTGAGGAACTCCATGTTCTCCACATTTTTGTTTTTGAAGCAGTAAGAGTCCATGATGATATTCAGTAGCTCTAGCAGCTCAGCAGCCACTTTTTCAGAGTCTTCACGTACTCGAGCAATGGCGCTGGAGTAGTTCCAAGCAAAAATGTCCACAAATTGTCAGTACAAGTACAATTGTAAAAGGCCTGAAAATGTCCAGCTTACAAGATTGGGTATGGGAAACACATCGTCACGACTGATATCAAAGCGCCAAGCACCCCGACGATGGCGAAGACCCGTAGGTTGCGTAAAATGTTGCTCGTGTCAAATAGTTCATCATCAATGCTTTTCAGCTGACCAGAACTCAGAGGGTTAGCAGGATTAATAATCGTCAGAGCTGCGCATACATTGACACAAGGCGAGCATTAGTAAGATGACACTGATGCGTTCTTTTTGTAGGTAGACAACTTACTGAAGTAGACATTGGTGCCCACTGCGTACTTGCGCGTGTTGCAGTGGAAGGGTAAAATCATAACTGCGACAGTGAAAACAACAATCCAAGGTAGCGTCGAGATCAAGTTGGGGACTTGGATCCAATACGAGCTGGCGTTTAAGGCTTTGGCGATCTTGTAGTAGTTCCGGTACGGGTCGTCAGAATGACTGTCGAACCGTTCCACCTCGATATACGCAAACAGCACGTAGTTGTACAGGAGAGCCACACCAACCCCGCAAAACCCCTGACAAACTTCTCGAATTGTACCCCCGACATTGAATGCCATGGAGAATACAACCATGATAGCGCAGTAACTTAGCCCACCCAAATAGTACCATTCTGGAAAGAAGTACCATTTCTTGTCGTAGGCATTCGATGGATCATACGCCTGGTCACGTGTCTGAATAATAGACGAGAGGATCACTGCAAAGGATACTCGTAGGGACAATTCTGCATTGCGTCGAAAAGCAGCTATACGAGTACGTAATGGGCTGAATGTTAGTTGGCATGGCAAGTTGGTAGTTCCGAGAACTCATTACCTGATATTCTGTGAGGGCTTAAAACCCCTTTCCGGTGCTTATCCAAGTTGATTTTCATTTTTGTTGCGGTCTCACACGCTGCTTCGCTGCTGCTGCTCATCATACGCGAACGTCTAAGTTGTGTATCGACGGGTGAGTCAGATACAAGCGGTACAGCCACATCTCTGTAAGCATCACGGATTTTGTCAGAGAACGGGATGGTAAATCGAAGGGAAGTTAGAATTCGTACGCCGACGGCAAACCCGGGGCTGGACTGTCTGAGCTTGCAGATGCTGTCATTGAGCTCTTAAAAACAACTTTGATGTCTGGTGCCTTTCCTTCAAGGCGATAACGGTGCCGAGCAGATTTTGGACAGAACTATTCCTGAACATTGCGAGTTGAATCTTGCATTGAAACGGAAGTGTTAGGCTCGACTTAAATTGCTGTGCGTGGGCGTTTTTATAACGATGCGTGGTTGAAAGCAAACTGCCGAATACAGACAAATCGCAACTGTAAAGATCCTGTACATATCCTCCTCCTCAGTAGTAAAGTAAAGAACAAAACCTTGTCAACAGTACATGTAGCAAAATGTTGACTGTTATTGACTGAGAGATTTTGTGAATGAACTACTCGATCAGCTTCACGCACTGATAATTACATATATATTCAGCACTACATGTATGTAGGAGGCTAATGCTAGCTATTTGCGGCTATACCCACTTGTTCCGGTACGAATGTATTATACTGTACACGTAGAGTGTGTACCGATACTTCTGAAGTATACTTCAAGAAGCACTACTTAGAGTTCCAGTATGCAACAATCAATGCACTGGTATTTGTTTTCAGGACGCAGCAACTGGTAAGCTACCTGTAGCGTGAAACACAAGAAGACCAGTTTGGAAGGTTTTTAAGAAGGCGGTGCTGTTCATCTCCCCTTGCAAATATAATATGCTCCGATGTTAAACACAGTACCTTGAAGAAATAATGGAGCCGATCCAGAAACCCGCGTAACAAAGACGGAAAACGAATAAAATTTGGCCAACTCACTCATAATTTACTTGAAGTACTGAGGAGGAGGATATGTACAAAGTATTTTTACAGCGCTTTTGCTTAAGTAACATTATGTCTGACACATCATTAAGTATTTTTTTACAGCGCTTTTGCTTAAGTAACATTATGTCTGACACATCAAGTTATGTCCACCACATCACTTCCGAAAGCTACTTCACAACGTTACTTGTCGATCCGCGTCCACCTGCTGCTGCGTAGTGCCGTCGGGCAGCTCTGCACCGCCGTATCTCGCGTCTCAGCGCTCATCCTGCGTCCTCCAAGCGTTCATCTGAAAGCCCTGCGTCTTCTCTTTCCAACCGTACCCTTCTGACCCTCCACTTGCCTC
Organism: Phytophthora cryptogea; assembly: GCA_000468175.2. Lineage (NCBI taxonomy): Eukaryota > Oomycota > Peronosporomycetes > Peronosporales > Peronosporaceae > Phytophthora > Phytophthora cryptogea. The sequence goes on from KV742752.1 coordinate 5,213, forward strand.
TCCATTCGATGGGGCAACACTTTTTGTTCCACCGCGACCTGGTGGCCGCCACGGCCGTGCATCACGCGGTCAATGCGCGCCTCACCAGCGACTTGCAGGCGGATTTGGTGCTGTTGGGACCTCAGTGGCTCCGTATCTACCGCGTGGAGCCTTTTCCGAGCTCCGAAGCCGCTCTAGAAGCGTCAAAAGGACAAGTTTTACACCTCCAAGCCTCTTTTCCCTTAGCAGGCGTCGCTGAGAGCGTCCACGTGCTCCGGTTCGACCGCAGTCTCTTGAGGAAGAAGCACCGCTTCTATGGAGGCGAGGAGGTGCTGCTCCTAACCTTCCCACTGTTTAAATGGGTCATTGTGGGCTACGACAGGCGCTCCAGGACGCTGGCGACGCTCGCCATGTTCTCCTTTGAGGAGGACGCTATTGGCCCTGGCGCCACACTCAAAGGAGAGAAGAACGGGCGTGAGCAGCTGCTCGGACTCGGCACCCAAGCCTCGGCCAGAGTGGACCCGCAGACGAGGTGTGCAGCCATGCTCGTGTACTCGGACCAGTTGGTCATTGTCCCGTTTCGCAGCGAGTCCATGGAGCTGTCGTTCTTTGAAGAAGATGACGATGAGTTTCTGGATGGAGACCACCCTGGATCGACCACGGCCGACTCGGACGAGGAAGAGGATGATGAGGAAGAGAAGAAGCTCGAGGAACTGGTCAATGAGAGCAAAAACCGAGGCGTCACGAGTGATATGAACAGCACACTTAATGCTCTACTGGATAAGAGCGTCAAGGTCGGATCCAAGCGCAAACGCAACCACATGAGCGGCGTCATGCCAAATGATATCACTGGACGCGAGTTCCTGCTACGTCTGCGCGAGTTGGAAATTACAGGCAAAGTGATTGATCTTGCGTTTCTCGACGGGTACTTGGAGCCGACGCTGATGGTGCTGCATGAAGAGAACGAGAGGAACTCGACGTATGGACGTCTGGCTGCAGGTTTTGACACGTACTGCCTTACTGTCATCTCCATCAACATGAACACAAGGTAAGCGTGGTGTGTTGTGGGTTTGCGCGTGTCTTTTTACTAATCTATGCTGTGTGGAAATACAGACTTCACCCCAAAATTTGGACGGTGAAAAATCTACCCTCGGACTGTTTCCGCTTGATCCCATGCCGAGCACCACTGGGTGGCGTTGTGGTTCTGTCAGCAAACGCTTTTCTGTACTTTAACCAGACGCAGTTCCATGGTTTAGCGACGAATGTTTTTGCGAACAAAACGGTGAATCAAACGGTGTTTCCGCTGAGTGATGCAGTGTACGAGACGGCCGACCACGAGACCGCGCAACTTAACATCGTCCTGTACGATTGTCAACATGAGTATCTCCACGAAAAAGAGCTGCTGCTAACTATGCCGAACGGAGACGTATATGTTCTTTCTCTGCCGTACGAAGACACATCCAGCCGAGGTTTGTATGGTTTTGGCAGCTCATCCTCGAGTCGGAATGCGTCGCTTTCGCTGCGGATGTTGCGATCCGGAATCCTCGCTAACTGCTTGTGCGTCAACAACGAGAAAAAGACAGTATTTGTGGGCTCACGGTCAGGTGACTCCGTACTGTTTGCTTTGGATAAGAAAAAGTTGGTCGGCGCTGAGGACAATGGCTCACTAGAGAAGCAAGATGAAGAAATGCCGATGAAGGAGGAACTCGTTAAAGAAGAAGTAACAATGACTGAACGTGCTGAAGAAGAGGAGGAGGACGAAGATGATTTATTCCTCTACGGTGCTGCTCCAACGAAAGAAGAACCAGCATCGACAACCGATCCGGCAGTGGCTTCGAACGGTGCCAATGGAAATGGCGTTAAGAAGGAAGATAATGGTTCTGCTGCTGAAGATGATAGTGGCCCGTATGATTATGAGCTTCGGCAAATTGATGTGCTTCCAAGTATCGGGCAGATCACCTCAATCGATTTAGGCATTGAGAACAATGCTGATTCGAATGAGAAGCGAGAGGAGCTTGTAATCAGCGGCGGGTATGAGCGTAATGGTGCTATCTCGGTGCTGCACAATGGATTACGCCCAATTGTCGGCACTGAAGCAGAGCTTAACGGCTGCCGAGCGATGTGGACTGTAGCATCGTCCTTGCCTTCTGCAACAACAAGTTCAGATGGACGAAGTTACAACGCTTACCTTATCTTGAGTGTTGCCCACAGAACGATGGTGCTTCGAACAGGGGAAGGGATGGAGCCCTTGGAAGATGACAGTGGGTTCTACACGTCCGGTCCAACACTTGCCGCAGCAAATTTGTTCAACAAACAACGAATTGTCCAGATATTCAAGCAAGGTGCACGTGTGATGATGGAGGTGCCTGAGGAAGATGCTCCGAATGAAAATGACAAGTCAGAAAAGGCGGTCGACGATAAAGAGGAGGAGGACGACGATGAAGATGACGGGCCTAGAGTCAAGCTTGTATGTACGCAGGAGATCACATTGGAGGGTGACGTCGAGTGCGGAGGCATGAACGTCGATACCGCAACCGTAGGAATTGTGTCTGTGGATGTCATCGACCCCTATATTCTCCTGCTTCTTACGGACGGCTCAGTTCGACTGTTGATGGGAGATGAAGAAGACATGGAGCTGACTGTAATTGATCCTGAAATTGATTATTGTGAGGGATCTGCTGATTCGAATGGAAACACGGATGCGTCCAAGCATGGCAGTAGTTCTGCGTGCCTATTTTACGATTGGGCAGGTATGTTTTGCGAAAACGCGTGGGGTGAAGACGAGCGCGAAGAGCGCAGCGATTATGCTGCAAATGAGAGCAGGAAATCTAAAGCAAATGACGACGATGACGACATGGACGCCTTGTACAGTACGAAACAAAGCCCTAAGGCGAGCTCGACTATCCGCAGTAACACAACGAAGTCAGTGCCAAACCCGGCTGCTCAGACGAACGCCGATGGATCTGTGTCGATACCGTTGCTGGAGCAGAAGGAAGCAAAAATGATGTGTGGCATGTGCTTCGGAGATGGTTCTCTGCACGTGTTCTCCCTTCCCGATTTCAAGAAGAGGGGTATTTTCCCGTACCTTACTTTTGCTCCACAGTCTCTCGTGAATACGCTGGAACATTACCAGGTCAGCAAAAACAAAACGGTGAAGTTTTCTGCTCCAGTTCTTGGACTCAACGCGTCGACATCTTCCGCAAACGATGGTCGTATCAAGAAGTCGCACACCATTAATTCGCCGGTGGCTGACATCATCATCCACCGTGTCGGTCCGAGTGAGGGCCAGCATAACGCTCAGTATCTGTCACGTATGGTGATGTTGGTTTTCCTGGCAAACGGTGACTTGCTCATGTATTCCGCCACTCCCAAGTTCGAGAGTTTAAAACCTCGTAGCAATGGGGAAGTCACCCCAGTGTTCCATTTCGTCCGCATTGGAACAGATCTAATTACTCGACCGTTCTTACCTCCCCGAGCGCGAACAAACGCGCACAATGAGGCTGGTAACAATCCGGAAGTGAACACCAGCGCTGTGCTGGCCAAGCTCCGTGCTGGCTTCCGGTACCCGATGCTTACAAGCTTCTACAACGTGAACAATATGAGTGGGGCTTTTTTCCGAGGTGCGCACCCGATGTGGATCTTAGGTGACCGTGGGCTGCCGTCTTTCATCCCCATGTGCGTTACTGCTCCCGCTCCGCCTGCTCCTCGCGCAAATGGTACACCAAACAAAACTGCGGCCCCCAAGGTGAGCGTCCCAGTGCTAAGTTTTACGCCGTTCCACCACTGGAACTGCCCCAACGGCTTCATTTACTTTCACTCTCGCGGCGCCTTGCGGGTCTGCGAGCTTCCATCCAGCAAAACTTCAACAGTTCTTCCATCGAGCGGTGGCTTTGTGCTGCAGAAGGCGGAGTTTGGCGCCACTTTGCACCACATGCTGTACCTGGGTAACCATGGCCCTGGTGGTGTATCGGAGGCTTTAGAAGCACCAACGTATGCGGTAGTGTGCAGCGTCAAAATGAAGCCGGCTGATGCGGAGCGCGCTACAGAGGTCGAGAATGCAGAAGAAGAGGAAGAACCTGAAAATCTGGATGCAAATGGAAATCCGGTTGGGAGCAACGTAATGGCACCAACCGCAGAGATGTTCCCAGATTATGAGATTGATCAGATGGCACACACCGAAGAGGATGTGTACGAGCTGCGCCTTGTGCAAACAAACGAGTTTGGCGAGTGGGGACGTCGGGGAGTTTTTCGTGTGCATTTTGAGAGATACGAAGTGGTGCTGAGCGTGAAACTCATGTACCTGTACGATTCGTCCTTGATGAAGGAAGAAGTGGCTTCTACCTCGCCAGAGTGGAACAAAAAGAAGCGACCGTATTTGGTCATTGGTACTGGATGGGTCGGCCCTCACGGAGAAGATGAAAGTGGACGCGGTCGTCTCCTTCTCTACGAACTTGATTACGCCCAGTACGTCAATGAAGAGGGTGGTGCCACGAGTGGAAAGCTGCCTAAGTTGCGATTAGTGTTCATTAAGGAGCACCGTCAAGGAGCCATTTCTGCGGTGGCGCAACTTGGACCGTATGTGCTTGCAGCCGTTGGATCGAAGCTTATCGTGTACGAGTTCAAGTCGGAGCAATTGATCGGCTGCGCATTTTACGACGCCCAAATGTTTATCGTGACTCTGAATGTCGTGAAGGATTTCGTCATGTACGGTGATGTCTACAAGAGCGTTCATTTTTTGCGCTGGAGAGAAAAGCAGCGACAACTGGTTCTTCTCGCGAAGGACTATGAGCCGCTGGCTGTGTCTGCAACGGAGTTCAGCTTGTTCGAAAAGAAGTTAGCGCTTCTGGCGGTGGATATGGACGAGAACCTGCATGTGATGCAGTTTGCTCCCCAGGATATCGAGTCGCGTGGTGGCCAGCGTTTGCTTCGAGTCAGTGACTTCCACTTGGGCGTTCAGGTCGCTAGTATGTTCCGCAAGCGAGTGGATGTTCCGGGGTCAGTCGCTCCTGTTGCAAACGGCCGATCATCAGCCCCTCCTTCGTCCTATGTAAACGTCATGGGAACGTCGGAGGGTGGAGTCGGTGCTCTGATCCCCGTTAGCGAGCGCGCTTTCCGCCGTCTCTTTACGCTACAAAACGTGATGGTAAACACACTTCCTCAGAACTGTGCGCTCAACCCGCGCGAGTTCCGCATGTTAAAGACGAACGCTCAGCGGCGATGTGGACGGTCTGACGCGTGGAGTAAGAAGAAGTGGAAGAAGAGTTTCCTGGACGCCTTCGTGCTGTTCCGCTTCCTGCAGCTTGATTACGTGGCCCAGAAAGAACTCGCACGTTGCATTGGCACTACACCTGAAGTTGTCATTCACAATCTGCTGGAAGTGCAGCACGCAACGGCGACTTTCCTGTAAGCACTTCACGCGACCATGAGATGAAATACAGTTGACGTTGTGATGAATTCATTGTAAAGATTCTTTGGGTTAGCAAGACCACCAAGCCAGTTGGAAATCAAACAATTTGAGTGATCGTTGCTTCCCAATGACTTCGAAAACATGTACTTGCCTAGCTGTGCGGTTTTCACAGCGAGAAATTATTGTGAGTTCTACTTGAAATTTTCGTGCGCGGTTCTTCGAAACGTCGTCGCACGTGAATTGTGCCATTTTAACTTGCGTGTAAATACCACATCCTGCGGTCTGAAACTTGCATGCCTTCGCCTTTTGCCTCGAAAACCGTACTTAAGTACGTGGCAAGTAGGGGGTTTAAACTTACTTTAATCTGGCATTAGCAATATGGTCTGGAGAAGGTTTGTAGCTATTTTGCTTCCGATTGATGTAGCCATCCCACTTCAACTTGTTCAGCCAGTTAAATCTCTCGATTCATCGTACTGGGAAACTGTATACCCAACTGCACTTTTCCTTTTCCACCAATCCGCGTGCGCGCTCCACCTTCATTCTTCATTCCGCATTCCAAAGAGGAAACCACCGCCTTTGCTCCATGGGCGACTTCGCTCGGCCCTTCGTGGACGGCTCCGACGCCAACGGGACCCGCAAACGCCGCGTGGATGCGCTCGGAGGCCTCTCGCCCGCCGTCACGCGCGCTCCACCCGGGGCTTTGGGCGGATCCCCAGCGCTACGAGCGGCTTCCAACTCGCCTACGGTACTGCAAATGTTCACTTCGGGCTCCAGATTAGGCGGCAACTTTGCATCTGTGCCTAGTTTAGGGTCGTCCTGGGGCGTCCGCAGTGCGCGTGACCCTGAGCAGGAGCCGGAGATGCACGTGCTGCCCAATAAACGCTCGCGAGTGGCGCCCTACACTCTCCCTGAGACGGTCGTGATTGGAGGAGGCGGCGCGACGTCCAGCAGCTTGGGGAGGGATTCGAGGATGGCGGACAACAGGGAGGAGCAGTTCGAAGTCATGCGAGAGGACTCGCAGAACCTCATGGAGGCCATGAGCATCTCCCAGCAGAACACGCAGGAGTGCACGCAGACGCTCGAGGACAGTCCGTCCTTGTGTCTCATGCGGCTCGTGCTGCATCCTGAGGTGGACAGATCCGTCACAGCCTTCCAGAAGAACGCGCTGGAGCAGAAGGGGCTGTATCGGATCGAGATGCAGATGCTCACGCCGCGCGTGACGCTTGGGAGGGATAATTTTGTTGAGGTCTTTGACAAGAAGACGTCGGGTGTGGACCCCGTGAAGCTCAGTCGCCAACATTGTGTCATTGAGACGGCGCTGGACCCGGAGACTCATCGCCATGCGGTGTTTATTACAGACAGGAGCACGAACGGTATCCGGATCGACGGCGTGCAGGTGCAGAAGGGCAAGAAATACAAACTCGTGGACGGACAGACGATCACGCTCTTGTCCTCCCGGCAGGGCAACGTACTGCTTGGGTATGTGGTGGAAGATCCGCATGTGAGAGGAGCTCAGGAAGGAACAAAGGGCAACCAGACTGCGATTCTTGCCGAGTCACAAGATAAATCACAGCAGGGTCCGAATTTCCAGGAGTACACGTTGGGTGTGCTGTTCTCGGCGCCTCTGGTTGGAAAGGATATTCACGGCAAGTACCACCCCATCGCCGAGTTAGATGTCAAGCGGGAATACTCCATTTTACAAAAGAGTTTGATAGAAGCCTCCAAGTTTGCCAAGCGTCCAGCAACAGCAAGCGACATATCTGGCAACAATGGCCCTGGTACATTGTCAAGGATATATCATTGCCCACGGCAAATTAGTGTGGTCGCGAAGTTTGCGAATACGGACACATTCAGGGCCATGGTTACTCTTGGTTGCAGAGCGCTCCATTTCTCTGGCCATGGCGATGAAAATCACTTATACTTTGAAGATGGAATGGGACTGGTACACCCGATTCCGCACAAAGGGCTCCAAGAGCTTTTCTCAGCTGGAGGTGGAGGCGGCGAGTCTACATTACGATTGGTTTTTGTATCGGCGTGCTCTTCAGCGCCGCTTGCGTATGCATTTGTATCGTGTGGAATTCCGCATGTTATTGGAGTTCGCACCAACCAGAAGATTGAAGATTATGCAGCTATTGAGTTCACGCGCGCATTCTACTTGGCTCTTGCTACCGGCAAGTCTGTTGGCGCAAGTTTTACAATCGCGCAGCAATCGGTCGCGAAGTCGCCAAATATTCGTGGACCTATGGCAGTTGCTGAAAAGTTTATGTTACTTCCAGAAGATGGCGACCACTCCGAGGTTATTTTCCCATTAGCCGCCGTGGAATCCAGTGGCACAGTGAACTTCGAGCCGATGAAGTCGAAGCGGTACCCGAAGCTGTGGTTCGATGATTTGCCGGCGATGTGCCAAGGATTTTGCAACCGCTCAGTTGAAGTGTACAAGATATGTCTTGCTCTTATGATGACGCAGTCACGCATTACTCGCCTGGTTACTATTTGCGGCGAGGAAGGGATTGGTAAAACGGCAGTAGCGCATGCGGTGGCAAATTACGTTGGTCCACGAATTACCTCTGAGGGAGGTGTTCGTATTTTCTCGGTTGCTAGACTTGCTCAAGACGAAATGGACGAGCATGTTGGCATGATGCGGCGGAATATTACCATCGCGAACGGGAGATGCCGTGTTCTAAGCCGGCTAGAGACTATGGTTTCCAATCATCTCAAACAACACAAGGCTCGGATCGAATACAACAGTCAGCAGATGCTGCTGGTAATGGATGGTTGCGATTACTTGTTGCGCAATGACTCCCGTCGTGACCGTTTCCGCGCGTTCCTGTCTGACCTTCTCACAAACAATTCGTCTTTAAAGATTGTGTTGACAGCTAGGACATCTATCTGTACAGATGGTGCTGTCCGTGGGCATGGGGAACGATTATACACGCTATCAAATTTCGACATGAAGAGCGCTACTATGATGCTCGTGAGTCTCATGAGTCGCCCGATTCGAGTTGAAGAGTTAAAACACGCGCGCATAAGCAACTCAACAGACAAATTGGAGCTTATTGCTTCTCACCCTGCTTTGAGAGCTACGAAGGGTATTCCTAAACGCATTGCTGATCTTGCTGGCAAGCTTAACGAGACAACTATGGACAAGATTCCCGTGGACGAGAGTGACTTGGAGTGAGCTCGCAGGGGAATTTGACCGCATACACTAGGTACTAGGAGGGCAATTATAATATAGCGAATGCTTACGAAAGAGCTCGCATCTTGATTGACGATGTTTGACCTGCCAGTTAAACGATTTTGCCGCGTCCCAGAC
>KV742756.1:7503-49701 GCA_000468175.2 Phytophthora cryptogea
AATCGGGAGCTCGAGTTCCTCGGCCAGAGCAGAGCAGAGCCCCACGTCTCGTCCGTCTCGAGCTCTCGTACGTCACTTTGCAATTGGCCGCCGCATGCCCAAAGCGGCTTCAGTTGCTTCCTCCTCTTTCCACTGCCGTCGCCCATGACCAATCAGCTCTCGGACGGGGACGCGCTCGGGCCGCTCGCCCGGACGGACGCGCACGCGGCGCTGGACCAAGCGCTGGAGCTGCTGCGCTCGGCGCTCAAGACGTCGCACGGACTGGCGCCGGACGACGCGCTGTGTTGCAAGGCGGCGCAGGTGGCCGCGCTGGCTGCGCAGCTGCAGAGACGCAGCGCCGGCGCCAAGCAGTTCGACCCGCTGCAGCCCAGCCACGACGCCAGCGAGAGCTGGGGAGCCGCCGCCAAGCAGCAGGAGCAAGCGCCGCAGCCCTCGGTCTGGTCCGGATTCTACAACAAGACGCTGCGTGAGCGCTCGGACGTGCTGGTGCTCATGTACCCGCGTCTCAAGAGCCTCAAGACGCAGCAGACCAGTAGCGCGGAGGATCTTGTGCCGGCTGCTGACCCGCCGGCCAAGCTCGGAGAACTGCCGCTGCGTACGGCCAATCTTATGATCGAGAACTGCATCGGCGTGCTGGGGATCCCGCTCGGGTGAGTGTCTTTACTGGCTGGAGCTGCTGTCTGGGTTGATAACTAACTGGTGACGTGCTCGTGGTTTGTCACAGTCTTGGTCTGAACTTTGTCATCGACGGCAAGAGCTTGTCGGTGCCCATGGCGGTGGAAGAACCCTCGGTGGTCGCTGCAGCGTCCAGTGCCGCCAAGCTCGTGGCTGCTGCCGGCGGTGGCTTCCACACGGCGACGTCCGGCAACATCATGACTTCTCAGATCCAACTTGTAGGCACGGAGGACATCCCGGCCGCGATTGCAGCTATCGAGTGCAATCGTGAGCGCTTGTTGTCGATCGCCAACACGACACTGTGTCCAAACATGAAGAAGCGAGGTGGCGGCGCCGTTGACATTTACTGCCGTGTAGTTAGCCAAGCCGCACGCACAGCTGCTACTTCTTCGGGCGGCAGCGCCTGGTACACTCCATGCGACGACGAGCTTGTGGTGAATGCTGCCGAGCCGCAGACGCAGTTTTTGATTGTGCACATTGATGTGGATGTGTGTGAAGCTATGGGTGCCAACATCGTCAACACGGTGGCGGAAGGACTATCGGAGGAAGTCTCGAGGCTCACGCGGAGCCGCGCGGGTCTGCGTATCCTCACCAATCTCTGTATGCAGCGTCGTGCGCGCGCTGTGTTTGAGATCCCTCTGAAGAAACTTGGCTGGAAGGGAGTTGAAGGTGAAGACGTGGCGAACCGCATTATCGAGGCTTACAACTTCGCTGCTATCGACCCGTATCGTGCAGTGACCAACAACAAGGGAATTATGAACGGTGTGGATGCGGTGGCTGTTGCCACTGGCCAGGACTGGCGTGCCATCGAGTCGGCTGCGCATTGTTACGCTAGTCGCTCGGGCCAGTACGCGTCGCTTTCGCAGTATGAGATTGGCCTTGCCCGCGATGGCTCCGGGACCCGAGTGCTGCGTGGCAGCCTCGAGATGCCTATCGCCGTCGGATCCAAGGGCGGTGCGTTGATGACCCACCCGGGCTACACTGCCACTCACGCGATTCTGCAGCAGCCCACGGCTCGCAACCTGAGTGGAATCATCGTGAGTGTCGGACTGGCACAGAACTTTGCGGCAATCCGCGCTATCGCAGTGACGGGAATTCAAAAGGGTCACATGGCTCTCCACGCACGAAACATCGCTGTGGCTGCAGGCGCACCCAGTGAGCTGGTAGCGGAGGTGTGTAGCTATATGCTACTGCGAAAGTCAATCAACGTCGAGACGGCGAAGGAGTATCTCCATGCCCACGCCGTGTTTTCAGAGATCCAGAGCAACTCGCCGCCAATCTCACCTGTGTCGGTGACACTGCCGTCCATGTTTTACGTGGAGATCCCCGTTCCGGAACTGGAAGGGACAATCAGTTTGAATATCGCGTTTGAAGCGATTAACAAGCACCCGCAGTACATCGCTATTATGCCGCCAAATGCTGCTAAGAAGACCGACGATGCGCTGAGAACGCTGCAGCAACAACTCCTGGGCGATAAGGGCTACAACCAGCTTCAGAAAATGTTCATGTTCCTGGCCTCCATGCGATCCATCGTCATCTCTGCTTCGAGCTCGGAGAGTGACCTGCTGGTTTCACGGTCGAACATTGGGCTGCAGAACAAGTTGCAGTTGCTGTCCATTCTTATCAACATCATCGCGTATCGCCTAATGGAAGTGCGCCCGCAGAAGGTTCGTACATTCATGCGCAAACTTCTGGAGGCGAGCAGTGGGTCTGCAAGCGGTGCCAATGATGGAGAGATGCACGAGTTAGATGCCAAGGTGTTCCACGACCTGATGGTAGAAAGCGTGGAGCCTGGTGATGAAATCCTGTCGACGGGGTTGCCGTTGTTCCTCGCGCTATGGCAGGTGCTGCACTACCACATTGAGCAGGAGGTGCCGCACAAGTTGCTGCAGACCCGGTTGGTGAAGGAGCAGTGGGGGTTGTTGAACGATATAGTGAGGAGTTACGAGCTGGGCACACTCTCCAACAACTCGACTGGCGCGGCAGATCGACCTCTCGAGGAGCGTTTCTTGGCGTACGTGGCAGTGCAGGCCACTCGTTGGCAGGCGACGCTGTTATTGCTGATCGACTCGCTGGCACTGGCGTCGGAGCTGGTGACGCCCGAGCGGCTGGACTTCCTCACTCGCATCGGCGAGTACATGGAGTGGGAGGGCTCCATCGCACACGACTTGGCTCGGTACCAGCGCGATGCCACCGAACGCGTGCCCAACGCGTATCTCTTTTGGCTTTCTCAGCGTGGAATTTCTCACTCAGACGGTCATGCGTACGAAAGTGAATTCCGTGGCATGACCGGCGCCTTGGCCTCCGATAAGTGGGACCAGCTTTTGCAAGAAGCGCGTCGGGACTCGTGGGCTGCTGCGACCTTCTCGTTGCCTGCAGTGGAGCGCGTGATCGGTCTCGTCCGCGAGATTTACGGCGACCACAGCGGCCGAAGTATTCGCAAAGAGTCTTTTTAGACTGTCGAAGTGGAAGCAGCAGAGGAAGATGATTAACTTCTGCTGCTGGCAAATGTGTCGTGCGTATGTTAGGATCATCAATAGGCAATATATCAACAAGAGCCTGCACCGTGAAGCTCTCCACTCTTCAGCTTGATTTGATCTCGTCTACCTCTTGTTGCAGCAGCACGTACGCCACTGCGTAGTCTCCATCGTGTGAGATGGACACATGAGGCTCCTGTCAACAGCAAACAACAAACAACAAGTGAGCCTTTCACCCCCAACTCTCCACCTTCCTTCCTTCCTTCCTTCCTCTCCTACCACCAATCGCAGGCGCTTGGCCAGCGTCTCCGTCTCGCCCGAGAACTGCAGACGCAGCGCCTTGGAATGCTCCGTCACCGGCAGCGCAGTGGGCACTGGATCCCCTTCGATGCCTCTGTGCACCGCGTGGATCTCTGGGAACAGCACGCGATACCTCTGAAAGGCCTTGAACGTCGCCTCTTTGACCGCCCAGCGAGACGCCAGGAAAGTCGCGCGCTCGCCCCTCGGACGCGCGTGGAACTCGGCGATCTCCGTCGGGTGGAAGGCGCGCGTCAGCAGCCGCTCCCCGAAGCGCTCGAAGCTTCGCTCGAAGCGCGACACGAGCGCCACATCCACGCCGATGCCGAAGACGAGTCGCGTCATGTTCCCAATCGCGAGGATCGATTGGCTACTGGACAAGGCACGAGACGAAGCGAAGGCAGTGCACGAATGGCGAATAATATTATGATAGGACTCTCTTCTCTAGGCGGCACTGCTAGCTATTCGTCTTCTTCGATGGCGTCGAGCGGCGTCCAGGACTTGCGGCATTGCTGCTGCATGTCTCGCGAGAACGGGACGCGCTTGCCGGCCACGGTCACGGCGCTGCAGCCGACGTACTCGGCTGGGAGCTCTATGAGTCCGGACTGGGAGCTGCTGTTCGACCGCTTCTGGCACACGCACTTGGGTCCTTTGCCGAGCAGCTTGCGCCACAGACTGCGGTGTAGCTGGGGCGTGTCGGCGCTGTTGGCGGCTTGCTTGGCCTCGAGTGTGGTCTCTTTGGTGACGTTCTTCAGCTGCTTCCGCTTGAGGTTAAAGTCTTTGGCTCCGCACGTGCACGGGACCTCCTCCTTCACAGCGGCGACGGCTTCCTCGGCCGACAGCATCTGGACGACGGTGAGCGAGGGAGGCGGAAGCATGGCGGTGGCTGGCTAACTGGCTCGGGTCTGTTGCTTGTTGCGCTTGCGTGCAAGTTCTGGAATGAGGTTGAGCTGCAAGTGCAGCCACGAAGCACAGACAAGCAGAGGTGGACCCCGACGGCGGCAAAGTTCGCGGCCAAGACACACTCATCCAGTCGGCGGCGACTTGTCTCGCCTGGTCTTTGCCGGGCGCGCTCGGTCCTTGTGGATATTCGCCAGCTTATGCGCGCCATTCGAGTAATTGGACGCCGTCTCTCGCACGACGCCGGTGCCGGTGTTGCAGACTCCGAGACGCGGCACCAACCAGGCCGTCGCCGACGCCGTACCACCGATTGCTTCACGGAGCCAGGATTTGGCGCCGCGATGGTGCGCTCCGGATGCCGGCGGCCGAGTGGATATCGTATTCGGCGTCGGCACGGTGCCGCGGAGGCGAATCTCGCGGTGCCGGTGCTCGAATGTGACATGGCAACTGACCGCCACGACCGGGAAACTGAAGCAGGTTGAGTGTACGCTTGAAGTTGCACCGCACGGTGTGGACGAAACGCAAGAGCTGTCTAAGACGACCAGAGTCCCTTTTCCCAGCCTTGCATCGTAGTTCCTGCCCAGCGGCAACTTCCGTCAGGGTCTGCTGCAGCACCAGTTGACATCGCCAGCAATATACCGCACCACCACGGCCCATTGGTATTGGGAATTAATGTTTTCATACGCCAAGCGCGCCACAACTCCAGTGCCAAGTTCAAAACGTTATCCCGCGCAGAAAATGCTGTACCACTCACGAATGGCCTTCGTTCACCTCGGTCTCCACTTCCTCCTGCTGAATCCTCCTCAATCGCCTTGTGCACTGTTGCAACTCGCGCCGCACGGTCTCCTCAACCTCTGGTCCTAGGATCAACTCGCGAGCCAACGCCAGCGTTCTAACCGCGTGACTAATCGACTGCATCAAGAGTGCTCGCGTCGCATTCTTCTTGGCTGCATCTGCCACCGACTCAATCCCTTTCGCGTGTCGATACATTACGCTTCGTGACCGCTTTCTAGACGGCGTCGTGTGCTCACTTCCAGCTCTAGCACTCCCTTCAGCCTCCAACGGCGTCAGCGAAATCCCAGAGAGCCCGATACTGGCGGGCAGTTTCGCGCAGACATCGGACAGCAGATCGGGCTTAACGTTGAGCCAGCAGCGCATGTACGCGATGTCCGCCCGAGTGAGACAACAGTCTGCAAACTCCACATCGGGGTCTGTCGAGTGCGTGAACCTCGTGAGAGCGCTGTTGTAGGCGCCCCAGAGCTCCGACCACATTTCACTCAACTTGGTGCTGGAGTGCGGCACTACCGTCGACAGCTCGAAGCCCGTGAAGCAGCTCTCCTGGAACGCCACTTGACTGTACTCTGGTTTGCTGCTTACGAACTCCTCTCTAAACTTCGCCCAGAAGGGGCTATTGCCGCCCACGTCCCTCGCCGCCAGGTTCGTCGGCGTGGGCTCTGCGTTCATCCCGCCCAGGAACGGCGTCATGGCGTCCGAGAAGAGCACGTTGAGCAGTCGCAGGTTGCAGTTCTTGGTCTTCCGAGTCCTGTCCACGGCCGCCACGACGATGAGCGCGGGCTCCGTCCCTAGTGCGAGTCCCTTGTTGGCGCTCCTGGCGCGCAAGAGCTGACTCAGCAGCTCCGAGTAGCCGGCCTTGGTGTGGTACGCCGCGTACTCCTTGCTGCGCACACGAACGCCGATTCTCCCGCAGAAACCGCGCAGCTCCTTGGTCGAGCACCACGCCATGGCGGACTGCAGCTCCTCCTGCTGGTCCGTGTCGCTCAGGCTCTGCAGGAACTCTAGCGTCACCTTCTGCCCGGGCATCTTGGCACTGTCTCGATAAGAAATGGTAGGCGCCCTACTTTTGAACTAGTGTAGATATTGTATCGATATGATTGAGAATTATATGTTGCGTTCTGTTGGAAAATGTAGCCATGTAGCAACGCACCAGTTTGACGAGAGCTATTTCCTATTGGACTCGAGCTGGATTCGTTGTGTACGAAAACGCGCTTGGTTTCCGTGTGGGCAATGAAAACAATCTGCAAGCGAAGAATGGTGCTGAGTATCTCGACGGCTTGAAAGCTTAGCCTACCATTTCCAAGGTTTCTGCGCCAGCTTACAGAACTCAATCAAACTGGATTTTGTTTATCGTTCTTGGCAAACCCAAGTCGTCTATCACCAGGAGATCTAGCCTCAAATGTGAGCTTGTTCGTTAGTATCCACAGTCCATGGTGGCGGAGGTCTCAAAAGTGCAAGTGAGACTTTGAAAGCTAGTACTTCCATTGTGCATTTTGCCGTATTGCTTCCTCGGCGGTGTCTGCGTGGCAAATGAAAGTGCTGGCAACTGAAGCTACCACTAGCTACTAGGCACGAAGTTAGCTAGGCTAATGCTAGCTAGGCGGCTAGCTAGCGACCATACATTGCGCCTGAGATCTTTCTTGAACCGTCATGATTTGGATGCACTAGGTGGTGGGTACAGTGTGCCAGCGGTTCCCTGCGGAATCGGATACATACTCTTTCCAAGTGTAAGCGTGGATCCTGGAAACCCGTGGGTTCACGGGGACCTGATTTTTCCTTCCAGCGCCGGCTCACAAAGGCACTAAAGGACTTGCCGACTATCGAGTACTTGGACGAGAGGATCATGGTGCTGTCTGTGAAGAAGACGCTGGCGCTGGCACTGTGCGTGTCTACGCTAGCCGCCTCCGAGGTGGCGCAGAGCTCGGCCCTGCGCACACACCCGCGCCGCGCGCTGTCGGGCATCCACCACGTGACGCAGTACACACCCAAGGTGGTGAAAGAGCCCACGCCCGAAGACGAGGAGGAGGACGACGGCAGCTCCGCGTCGGACTCGTACGACGAATCGGCCTCCGAGTCCTACGACTCATACGACGTGGACGACTCGTCCTCGGTGGACGTGGAGCTGCAGGGCTCGGATGTACTGGATATCGAGAGCTCGCAGAGTCTGGACCTGGACTTCGAGGGCTCGGGCGACCTGGACATGGACCTGGACGACGGAGAAGACCTCGACTACAGCGGAGAGGGCGAACAGAGCCTCGACCTGAGCTCGTCGGGCGATCTGGACTTCTCCGCCTCGGCGTACCTGGACGCCAGCGACCAACTGGACACGGACGTCGAGTTCTCGGACGGATCTGTGGACGTGGTGCTGGACGACGACGAGGAGTACACGCAGGACCTAGACTTTGAGGACAACGAGATCGTGGACGAGATCATCGACGTGCCCGAGGGAGCCAAGTCGATCCACCTGCGTGTGCACAACGGCAACGTGGACCTGGACATCATCAAGGGCGCCAAGAAGCACGCCAAGAAGGTTGCTCAGCCCGAGCAGAAGAAGGAGGAGCCCAAGAAGGAGGAGCCCAAGCCCGAGCAGAAGAAGGAGGAGACGGCCGCCGCCACCACCGAGTCCAAGGAGGAGACCGTGTCTTTCGCGGCTGAGGCCAAGGAGTGGGTCTCGGAGAACGGCTCCAAGCCCGCCTTCCTGGGCGGCATCATCGGTGCTGCTGTGGGCATCGTGGGTGTGGCTGGTGTGGCCATTGCCAAGAGCCGCAAGCGCACATCCGAGAAGTCCGTCCTGGCGGAGGACGTGGCTGCCGACGCGGAGGCGGACGCCGAGGTGGACGAGGACGCCGAGTCCGAGTCGGACAGTGACTCGGACAGCGACGAGGACGTGGAGGCCGGCGTGACGGCGCTCACGAAAGAGGACGCCGAGGACAAGAAGTCGAGCGTCGTGGAAGGTTCGGTGTAAGTGAATTACGGGCACACAGACGATGGTTGGATGGATGCAAAGTATCAATCGTAGCTCCGTTATATTCTATGGCAAAGTGTCGCCTTGAGCATGCGGCCGCTCCGTCGGAAGATGCGGCGAAGTGGCGGCGTCCTCGTTAAATCTTCGTCAAATGGATTTTTATACAAATATTTCCACATCGTTTTGTTTTTATGCGGTTGAGGGGGCTTGGTATGCTGTTCGATAGGCTTAACGTCCTCGAAATGGCTACACTTCTTGATTGACATCAGGTCCAGAGGTAGTGCACCTTTTAAGTTTGGCAACTTGTAGTGCTGTGTCATTGCGGGCCATGGCGCAGCGAGAGCTCATCCACGACCTCGTGGAGCGCAGTCGTGAGCGCGTCGTGCAGGTGCGCGCAGGCAGCAGCCTCGTCCACGTGCTGCAGCAGCAACATCTCCAATCGCCGCTTCAAGGGGCGACTTCACTGCCTCTGCTGCCTCCAGCTCCACCACTAGCGCTAGCAGCCAAGCGCCGTAGACACAAAACAATATACGGAGAACTTGATCTGACAGGTGACAACAAATCTCAGAGACGACGGAATGCGTTGCCACGTTTCGCGAAGGAGGTGGTGCCACTACCTGAGGCGGCGTCCTCCTTCGAGCAGTATCAGCATTTCATGGCCAACAAACTGTACCGAGAGGAAACCATCCACCTGCAAAACCGACGTGCTGCTCTCGTTCCAAAGGACGATCTACTCAAGAAACTGGCTGCAGTATGTGCTGCTGCTCTGAAACAAATGGAGGACGAGTCCGAAGCTTCGCTGGTGCGTCAGTCGCTACGCGAGAAACTGGTGCACGCAATGGCGCTGCTGAAGGGTGGTCAGGCTTTCGCGAACGCCAAGTCGCTGGCTCCACCCCCGCTACCTGTCTACGGACAAATCAAGAACCCGCATTTGGCCTTCCTGGAGTTCAAGCGCGACGGATTGATCGACTCCAAACAGAAGCGCATCCACCCGTAGGTATCGTCACTTTCAACCCCTGTTATGTGGCTTTGCGCGGAGAATAACCACGTGTCCTTTGACACATCTATGATAGGAGTACTGGCCTTCAAGATGGCAACACGGCCACCAAGATACCAATCCATTATGGAGATAAAATTTGTCTGCTTTCGTCCAGCTCCGACTTGCCTCTTTCAATTGGTCCTGATGGACGTAACTGTCCTGCAAAGGATAGCTCTGCCGGGCCACAAATGACGTTCACTATTGTACGTCTCTGGGCTGAGCACTTTGCTGTCTCAAGCTAACTAACTATTCTATGCTCAGGTTGACTTCCGAAATCCGTCACGCTACGACGAGGTTACCTCCACAGACGATTTCTGGCTCCGTGTTGACCCCGCTGTGATAGCAGCTCGGAAACATCTTGATGTCCACTGCCTCTCAAATTCAGAATACGGCGAGGACTCCAGTTCTAAAGGTGACAGTGACGATTTAATCTCACTGCTCAGTGACACAAACTATTATCTTGGCTGTCCGGGTTGGCTCGACGACGTAAAATCTACGACTGCCTCTCAAGCAAACCTCGCTAAAGCAGAACAACATATGAAGATACTGGAGGCCCCTCGAGCGGGTGATCAAAAGCGCTGTTGCATCGTAGCGATGAAGGCTTTGACTCCTTGTAAAGAGTATTACGGCGACGATGCAGCTACGCGGGAATATGCGGTTGAAACTAATGAAGGAATCATGCGCTTGGCACGCTGGCGGTTTGTGCGATACACTCCTCGAAAACACGAGCAGACTGGAAAGGTAGAACACGTGAGTGGCGATGGCAGTCGTTATGAGGAACAAGACGTGAATGACGCATTGTTGAACTGCTCAACAGTGTACCTCGTACTCAGCGACTTTGCTCTCATGTATGACGAAGAACTCAAACGCGGTGTGGGAGTCCACGTATCTTCAGGCGAACGTGAGTCTTCAGAAATATTTAAACTTCACGGAAATGGTCATGACAGGAAAGTACGAAGGCATCATCGCCATCGCTGTGGAGATGGTGATGCATTGGCAAATGTAGTGCACTTTTCGGCGTCTGCACGGTGGCAAGTGCGAATTCTACAGCGGACAGGTTGCATAAACTACTTGCAAGAACTCGAGTTGGCAATCGCGGCAGTCACAGGAGATGTACGGAAAGAGGACGGTGCTCGTGTGGAATGGTTGCGTCAAAAGCAAGAGAAGATGGTGTCGGATAATCGCCGACTGCAGGCAAAGAATAGGATGGTGCTTGACGCTCGACGGCGGTACGACCTTGTTGCATCACAATGCAACAGCAAACTGGAACAAATAGAGCAGCAAAAGGGAGCGCAAGCAACTGAGTACTTTCAACGTCGGATTCAGGCACTCAATTCAATGGAGAGCGGCCACGAAATCTATCAAATCATGCAGCTGAAACAACAACAACTACATCGAGTAGTTGAACTCCCTCGAATTTGACTACATCTACAGTAGGTTTTTTTCGGTATGTCTACTCGTTGTTCCTGGTAGAATTGGCTTAGTGATGCCATCACCATTGCTGTTTTACATGTACTAAGTAAGCAAGAAAATATCGACAACAATTAAAACGTGCAACGATCAGTATTACCTGTAGCAAAATTCAAAGCTCGAAAGCGAACTGCTCTATTAGCTTTTACAATACGAGCTCAAACTCTTTCTTACTCGTCATCTTCCTTTTCTGTCTTTACGGGACCGTGCTTCTGCTTACGCTTCTCGCGCTTTCGACGTTTGCGGTTCTCTTTCTGTGCAGCAGACAGAGTTTTGCGCTTTTTGCCAGCGTTAGCGGTAGTATCCGTAGTTTCTGCTGAATCATCAACGCCAACTGACGACGACGCAGGAGTCTCAACACTTGGGGTTCCAGTTTCTTTCTTGACATCCTCGGCTGTTCCCTCCACAGCACCGCCTACGCTGTCAGTACGTTCGAAATATGCCACGAAGAATCCATTCGTCGAGTCTTCGAGACCATTTGCACGCACGAGTGCCTTGGCTTGCTCTGCTGAGAGGCCTGCAACCTCCAGTCCACGGCGTGGCCATGAAGTAAGTGCAGGTTTCAGCACAAATGGCCGCGCTGCACGAGTGTTCTCCTCTGATTTCAGCGCCGCTGCAACAACTTCCTCGTCCTCTTTCTGGAAAATAGAACACGTCGAGTACACAACACGCTCGACCTGCGGGAAGGAAAATGCCTTGCGTAGCGCTTCCAACTGAAAATCGGCAAGTGACTGCAGACGCTTGGCTGTATCTTCCTCATACTCAGCTCCAGCATCATCGGCCTCCAACACTGTGTCACGCGCACTTGCAATATCCAGCAAGTGGTCCAGCCGATTCGTCATGCCAGATCCTGAGCACGATGGGTCTAGAAGAATGCTGCGTACGTTGCGATACATTTCGTCATCCACAGGGACTTCCAGGAAGCTCTGTAGCTCAGCCTGTACGCGCGTATCAGCTCCTGCAAGCTTCATCCGTCGTTTTAGCAGTTCAAGTCGCTTGGGAGAACGATCAAATGCAAAAACTCGTCGCTTTGGCGTTGTGTCATCCTCTTCATCGCCATCCTGTTGCTGCAGCAGCATCGCCACGTGACTGGTCTTGTTGCCAGGGGCTGCACAAGCGTCAATTACGTCTCCTTGCTTATCCGTAGCATCCGAATGCTCTCCATGCAGCACATAAGCCGGGAAGCAACTGGCCTTGTCCTGAAGCACCAGTTTCCCACTCTTGACCATCTCGTGCTCGTGCAGCTCCGTTCCCGAGGGCAGCACCAGTAAATCTCGGACGTCGCGGTCCTGTTTCGCGTCGTACTTACGTGTGAAGGCCTCGGCCTCTTCCGGAGACGCCAGGAGGGTATTAACTCGCACGTAGCGAGGGAGAGCGAGGTGTTGCTGGCGATTTTCAGGCGGCAGCAGTGCCTCGTTGGACGCCACTTTACGCTTGATCTTGAGTCTCGCCAGGGCCGCTCGGAACGCCGTCTGGTGCTGCATGAGCGCCTTCTTCACGTAACCTCCGCCCTGGATCTTCTGTCTCCCAAAGAGCAGGTCGTAGAGCGCCACGAACACGAGCGCGACCGGCTCCTTGGCGTTCTTGGGCGTCTTGAGCGCCTTGTGACACTCGGGGACGGCCGCCAGTAGCTCCCGCAGCAGCGGCTTGTAGCGCAGCGTCTCGCATACGAGGGCGAAGGAGCTGCGCTTGTGCACCGTCGTCTCTGCGTACGCCAGGCTCTTGAGGCCGCCCTGCCGCTGCTCCAGCTTGTGCAGCAACGCCGCCGCCTCCTTGTAGAGTTCGCTCATGGCAGTCGGTCCAATAATGAATGGCTCATCGGAAGAGTGGACACCGAATCTGCGACGTGTGAGAATGGCTACATTCGCTGCCTTGAGTCTAGCAAGAGCATCTTCGAGACTCTCTACACCTGTGAATATGGCCGTGTACATTGTACATAATGTACATCCAGGATCGCCGTGCGCTGTGTGCAGTCGTCAGCCACGTTAATCCGGGATGCACGACTTGGTCATGCCGTCGGCCAAGAGGTTCCTGGAGATGATGAAAGTAGTTTGCCAGCAACGCAAACGCTTTGCAATGTTTGTGGACGCTTTAGAATGCTAAACAATAGACTTATTTCGACTGCTTTCGACTGCGGCAGTAGTGCCGCGAAGGTCCTCAATCCCGTTGGAGTCCGTCAAGTGCCAGTAGCTTAATTCTATTTCACCGTTGAAGTGTCCGGTACAGGTGCTCGCTCCGAGCGAAGCAGCTTCCTCCCTCCAAATGCCTTCTCCCAGCACTTCTTCGCTGTCCGTTAGGCTGGTACCTCTCTCTAGCTACTCTGTGACCGCCAGCTATTTTGCTGGCGTTCGCCTCGCCTTCCTTCGCGCAAGGTTCCAGCACTGCAGCAGTTATCCTCTGACGTCCGCAGGGCCTTAGGCTGCCAAGTATTGCACGACGGCGACCCGGGCACTTCCGGGCGCCACGCATTACTTGTGCAAGCTCCAAGCAAATGGGCAGCAGAAGTCCCAGGTTGCCTCCATGGAAACCTCCATCTAGTCAGACGCCAGCGAAGGACCGGTCAAGTGTCCAGCAGCACAAATTAAAATAGGCCCATCGTTTCGCACTCGCAATCCTTCCTTCCACCACCGACTCCATGCTCTCGAGCCTCAACAAGCGCAGCCGCACGCGCTGGGCGGCGCAGTCGCTGGACGACGAGGACGCGCGTCTGACCGGTATCTCCACGGCGCTCATCGTCTCGTTGCAGCCGGAAGATCCGCCGTCCGAGCGCATCAACCTGCTGGAGCAGGCGGTGGAGCAGGTCACGACGCAAACCCAAGCGATGGACGCGCGTCAACGGCGACGACGCGCGCGGCGGGTGTCCAAGAACTGCCACACGCTGCGCAAACTTGGGCCCGCCAACGCCCACTTCCGACGCGTGCAGATCCTCGTAACTGGGCCAAACCAGACGCAGCATCGACGCGAACTCCTCGCACGGCAGGAGATGCAGCGCATGCGGCAGCAGGTTCTGGTGCTGGAGAGACGTCAAGTGCTCCTGTCGGCGCTGCACCTCGCACGACGCGCCAACGCCATGCAGCTTGTGTCCGACAAAGTGCACGCGTACTACCAGAGCTTCTCACACGGGTACGACCCGAGTCGCAACGGAGCTTGGGAGATGGAGGCGCTGCTAAGAAGCATGATGTTGCCGGACGTGCAGTCGCCAGCGTTCCGAGACCTGGACTCGTTCCTTGTGCAATGGCACAACTACTCGCGGTATCACGCAGATATGACGCTGCACTGCGAACAGATCCAACCGCTCGAGAGCGAAGACCCAGACGTGTACGTTGTCCAGTGCGTCGGCCGCACCACGCTTCGTATCTCGCGCGATACCATCAAACACTTCTTCCAACCGCTGCTGGCCGACGAAGAAATGGTGCAGCGCCTAGTGGGCAAGACATACGACTTTCCATTCGTGTCGCGCTTCCATTTCAACTTGAGTGGCCGAGTGTTCAAACTGGAACCGCGCGCCGAGTTGGCGTCGGGGCTCTTCGACTTGGTGGTGGATCCGTTCTCGACGGTACGTATGCTGGGCGCCTCGAAACTGTCCGACGATGGGTGTCTGCACGCTTACTCGAGCCAGGACGCATCAAGAACTACCGTGGATAGGTTGCAGTAAGTTGTTCATGGCTCTATGTGGTCATGACGAGCGAACTGCAGACCGAAAAAAGTATGCATTTATGGTGTGATTCAAAGTGAAAACTAACTCTAATTCAACTACTTTGAAGTATGTGTATTAAGCATTGAGTGTTTCGTGGAAAGCACAAGGAAATGATCGCAGTATTTGGTCTCTAGCTATCCCAGCAGTCATTATTTCTTTCATCCCTCGCTCAGATGCAGCTACTCAATTGGGTTGTCACAATTGTGGCTGTCTGTTTGTTTTGTGGTGCGGACGGAGCTATAAGTCGAATGCCTACGCCGGAGACTACCAATAACGTTGGTTCACCAAACACAAGAGCTCCAGATTGGTATTCGTTAATACCCATGCGATTTCTCAGTGGAGATGACGACGACGACGACGACGACGACGACGATGACGATGACGATGACGATGACGATGACGACTGCTAGTTCCTTTACGCAGCGGAGATTTTCATGAAAATCCCGACTGGTTAACTGGAGCCTTTTCACTTTTGTTTGTTCTTTGGATCACTTCCCCATTCTCTTCGGCCTGCCAACAAGACTTGCTTCTCCATGCGTGCCCTTCAACTAATTGTGTTTGCTGGTGCTTTCGCCTCCGCTGTCATGTTTGGCGATGCTATGACTTGCGGTGGAGCGACAAGCTGCAAACAACTTGCTGGTGAATCTACTGTCGCAGCATTGGGTCAAGAAGTCGGCAAGGAGATCAAGCCACGTATTCTTCGCCACCACAACAGCGACGACGACGACGACGACGATGATGATTGAGCAGTGCTGACACAAGGCTTTCATTCGCTTTCGAACAAACATTAAAGTAAATGAATCAAATACGTCTTGAAAGGAATACTTTGCTGTGAATGATGCCTCTACTCACTGCGAGGATCTTGCCCTTTTGCATTAAAACCTGTGAATCACGAAATTATGTGGCAGTGCTGTCCTTCAGAGTCTGTGAGTTTCTGAACAGCTGCAGGTAGGACGCCGCCATTCGGGGTTGCTGGCTCAAAGTCATTGTCTTGCAATTCACTACATAGAGAGCGATAGTTAGTGGACTATGCGTGCACCCCGAAGGATCACAAAAGCTACTTACAGGAACTCCAGCTTCGTCAACTCTGCCAATGATACCGGAATGACGCCGACAAAGTTATTGCCGTCAAGGCGGAGCGTGCGTAGCGCACTCAGCCTCGACAGTGTTTCCGGCGCGTATCCTGTCAAGAAATTCGAGCTCAGGTCCCTGCAAGCAACAAAGTAAGACCCTCGACGTACGACGCATCTCGGTAAACAAACCACTTACAGCTCTTGGAGCCCGCTGAGATCTTTGCGAGGAAATTCCGGCGGTAGGACTCCCACGAGATTGTTGTTGGCTAGGCGGCTGCAACAAAAGACCGCAACAAACGCAGTCAAATCGAGGTATTAGCTGGTTCCTGTAGCTGTGGACTGCACTCACATGGACCGGATCCGACCATTTCGATCGCACACGATGCCGTACCACTTGAGCCACAGTTTATAACAGTTAATAATAAGGCTAAAGACATACAGCAAACTAGCACGCACATTGTCAAGACACGGGTCGCTGTGTTCGTTCTGGATGTCCCATTTGGCAGCCCAGCGCTGGCCATGAGTGGCCCAGAAGAGCAATTTCAATGCGCCGCGCTCATTCCTGGTAATTGCAGCTGTAGGTGCCACCCAAAGCAGCAGAAAGAGGGAGAAAAGGAAGCAGCGGATGGCAACTCGCATCGAAAAGGAAAACTTCAACAAGTGCATTTCGACATGGCTACAATTAGAACGGACTTAGTCCATGCAAGACAGTACCAACCTACCATTAAGCATCTACATTCTATACCATAGTCTCACTTTCAAAACCGCGACATCCGTACCGAGACGCGCGTGAAGATGCTGCTGGAGAAACCCGAAGACGTCAAGCACGAGAACTCGTCGGGTACAGGTGCGGTTGCCTTCTTTACTAAAGACACATTCGCAGCTGATGCCGCAATCGCGGCATTCCAATCCGCTCTCGTTATTGTGATATTAACTGTCAAAATGTGGTCATATTGTGCGCCTCAGTGTGCGCCATCTACGGCGTGGACGCCCACCCGACGCTGCAGCTGTTCGCGACGGCCGGTGGAGACAACACAGTCAAGATTTGGTCGCTTCAGACGCCGGAGGGTGGAGGAATCGCCACGTTTGAGCTGCTGGCCACGCTGGCGAACCATCAACAGGCTGTCAACTGCGTGCGCTGGGCGGGCCACGGCCGCTACTTGGCCTCAGGCTCAGACGATCAATTGGTGCTTCTGTACGAGCTGCAGACGGGAGCTCCAGCTCCAGTTCCCTTTGGTTCGAATGCTAGACCCAATAAACAGAACTGGGTGCGGTGCTCGACGCTTGAGAGACACACGATGGGTGAGGAAGAAGTTTACAGATAAAGGAGGCGACTGTGGGGCTGATGCTGGTGCTGCTTGCAATGTATTATAGATGTCGCTGACGTGGCTTGGTCTCCCGACGACCGGATGCTGGCGACTTGCAGCATTGATAACACAATTTTGATCTGGGATGTGGGTGTCGGTGGACTCAGTGAAGTCATGACGCAGCCGCTGCAGACGCTGACAGGACACAACGGCTGGGTCAAGGGCGTCGCGTGGGATCCTGTGGGCAAAGTACGTTTATGCGTGGTGCGTGGTGAATTCATGGAGTTTTTGTTGGTGTTGATTTATTCTCTCGGTGGTGCAGTATCTATCGAGTGCGGGGGAGGACAAGACTGTGCGGATGTGGAAGGTTGCTGATTGGCAGGAGTCCGACATCGTCATGGAACCTTTTGAAGGATGCTCGTCTACTTCGCACTTCCGTCGATTGTCGTGGTCTCCTGATGGTTCTGTACTTTGTGCAACGCACGCTTTCAGCTCGAAGAAAAACATTGCTGCATTACTAAACCGCGGATCCTGGACAAATGACCTTAAATTTGTGGGCCACCAAGGTGTTGTTACCAGTGCGCGGTTCAACCCAAAGTTGCTCGGTATGTTGGCGAGGCAGTAGAGTCAATATTCTGTGATTGGTGCTGACAGTTGTGTTGTATGTACCATGCTCCCTGTGTAGTGACGAAGGCGGATCCTGACAAAGAATTTGCGTGCTGTGCTGTGGGTGGTGATGATGCGACTGTGAGCATCTGGCTGGCACATCTAGCACGTCCGCTGGCAGTTATCAAGGATTGTTTTGATTCGTCAGTCACGGACCTGACGTGGTCAAGCTCTCAGTCTCTCCTCCTCGCCTGTTCGCTAGATGGTTCTATCTGCTGCTTTCAGTTCGGAGGTGACGAGATCGGCACTCCAATCTCCGATGCGCAGCAAAGTAAGTTGTTGCAAGCAAAGGTGCGTTGTTTCCTAACCATTTTGTTACAGCAAGTATGGCAATTATCTTACGACGTGGTGCGTCTTTAGTATGGATCCCGCGCTGGCATTACGCTTGCATCGACTCTGGTGGAAAATCCGATTCAACTTCAGGTACGCTAGCATGGTCTGCCATGGGACGAGGAGGGAGACCAACCTCTTGTTGCTTGTAGCTCGAAGAAAAGTCAACGACATCACCACGCATGGCTGTCAGTCGGAATTCCTCTAGCACCAGCATTCCGCAGACAGCCAGCCACACAACAAATACACTCATTCCAAAGAAGAAGAAAAAGCTAGGGGCTCAGACGTCAAGTGTACCACAAAGCAGGCCTCCAAGTGGAGCAAGCAAAAGTGACAAGAAGCGAATATCCCCGGTTCTCCAGACTGACGCGCAGCCTTCTCCCGTAGCCAACCAGGCTTCTTCAGTAAATAATCCGGCCTCATCGCAGAACAATATTCGCAATATCTTGGGCCCCACGATTGTATCGCCGACGGCGTCGGACGTCACGCTGTTGGATGCTCGAATGGCGTCAACGAGCGGGAAGGAGGTTAGTGTCGTTCCGGACACGAGCAATTCTGCTACGCTCAAGTCAAATTCTGCGCCAAGTCCTAGTGAAAAGACAGGGTCCAGTACCAAGGAGAAATATGCTGCGGTGTCGAGCAACGAGTTATCGTCGAAATCGTTGAGGATAGACGTGAAGAAGAACGGTGGTGATAGCGCCTCTCTGAAAAGGAAACGAGAAAACGATCGCCCTCCGACGCAAGCTGCTGCTGTAGTGGCGAAGTCACGAGAGGTTATTGCGCGAACCCCCAAACTACTGAATGAAAGGTTTGTATCTCTTGTGCACACCGAGAACAAGGCACACCTACTAACTGATGCATACGTTGTGTTTGAACAGTAGTGCTGGAGTGGCTAGTGGAAGTCAACTGCTACCGCAGTTTCCTTTTCGGCTGCTGTTCTCTGTAGAAATCGACACCAGTACACAGTCGGTATCAAATGGCAAAGCAAGAAATGGCTTGGTACAGGCGAAGGCCGTGATAGAAGTCACCGTCCACAACCTGAAAACCCCTCAGCTAGACGAAATTATAGGTGAGTTACGATGGAGTAGTCGACTTGTCAGAGTTGTCATTAACGTTCAGTTGCCGTTGACACCCCAGAGTTAGGTCCAGTTTATTCAACGCTTCAATGCTCGGAGGGCAACGACGTCAAATGGATAGATCGTATCCCTGGTCGAGCCGTGTGCGCAGTAGGAAATGCAAGCTACTGCGCGATTGGGGTTCACAATGGCGACCTGTTTATCCTTAACAGCAGTGGACGAAGGCTTTTCCCGAGTATTGGTGCGTATCAAGCTTTAGTATAGGCCCTCATCCTACTATGAAACTGACCTGAATCTCGTGTTTAAAAGCTCTGGGCAGTGCCATCTCGGTAATGGAATGCAGCGTGAGCGATTCACCCTATCTACTGGTGATCCTCGTGACGGGCGACCTGAAAATATGGGACTTGGATGCACGTAAGCTCGTGCTTTCAAGCTCTGTCGAGGCAATCACCAATGTGCGTTCTCCGTGGTGTGTATTGCGTCGCCTCTAAATTAACGAAATGTGGTATCTACCGTGCTGTGATGTAGATCGCTCCAGAGGATCATCGCAAACTGACCCTTCTTCGGTGTCAGGTGACAACGAAGGGCATGCCGCTGATTACTTTTGCGGAGTCAAACCCCGACACGAAGTGCAATTCCAGCCTGCTGTCGTACACGTTCGATACGGCAATGTCCTCGTGGTACAAACCCTTTTTGTTGACGTGTGGTTTGGACGTCTGCCTAAATACATTTGTTGTTTCGGCTGTAGGATGCGAGTGGCGGACGACAGCTTTGTGTTTTCGGACTTCACGTCAGCTCTTCCGACGGATGCAGTGGCAGCCAAAAGCGTTCCTGTACGTGTAATTGTCACCGTTCGGTTTTGATCCAAAGTTCTAACCACCTCCTCTGTGGTTTCGTACTCGACAGCTTGGACCATTGCGACGGCTCCAAAATGCCTCTGGCTACGGCCGAACGCAGCGAGGGATCGCTTCAGCCATGTTGTCAGGAATGTCCGACCCACTCATGCAGCGCAATGTAACCCGTTCGCACCTTGAGCATCAAGTCGCCGCAGCGATCGTGTTGAAAAGCTCAACCGAGTATCGCTATTGGTACGTGTTTGAGCTCCCAGACGCGACTGGTATCGTCGTTGCTGACTTCTGGTGTATGCGATCACTAGGGTTCAAGCGTATGCGAGGTTCCTGACGCACGACGAGGACGTGACTCGACTGGATGAGTTGTGCGCTGAAATGATGGGCCCCTTCCACGCGTACGTGTGTGCTAACGTGGCAAACTTGAGATCTTCACTGACCGTGAGGAATTCGTTGTTGCAGCCCGTCTACTCGCAGTACAGACTGCAAAGCCTCCAAGCAGGACGAAGACGGCGAGTGGGAACCCATGCTCCTGGTACGTGGCTGTCCATTGCATGCTTCTTGGCCAACTCGCCATTACGTCTGCTGCCAGGACTGACAACTTGGGCTAATGGCAGGACCTCGTGAAACGGGACGTGTTGAAGTCGCACATCCTGCCGACGATCGCGGCGAATCGCGCGTTGCAGCGTGTCGTGACCAAGTACCAACTCATGCTGAGCGAGATCGAGACCCGCGAGAGGGAGGACGAGGAGGACGAGGCGTAGCTGGTAGGACCGTGCTGACAGGTAGACCCAATGGAACAGAGAGCGAGGCTGTTGCTTGCTCGCCTTCCTCATCTCGGAACGCTCCGCTCTTCCTGCAGGGTTCAGCGCACACGACTAGCAGCGCCGCGGCGCCAGATCGGTCCGGTTTCGGATGCTGTTCCGCCCGGAAGGTGCGTTTCGCTTTAACGCAGTGGGCATCCAACCATGAGGCGGCGTTGGCCGCTGGCTTGCGCTGCTGTGCAAGGCGTCTCGGTGCAGCAAGAGGCGGCGCTGCAGACGGTCGACGCGAGGTACTTCTCGATCTGCCCGACACTTGCTCCTTCATGTGTCGCGATGCCGAGCGAGGCGGTGCTGTATACGACTCTTGCTGCAGTGCACCGACACCGACAGGACCTGGCGGACTTGTTACATGTAGCGGAGACCGACGGACCAGCAGCTGTAGTTGAGGCGACCCACAGCCGCAGAATTCATCCACCCTGTGCGTGGCAGCCGATCTCGTGTGGAGCTTGGGCGCAGGTCCACATTTGTGTCGAGATTGATCGACACACGTCTGAGGCGCGCTTCCGTCTTGTAGTGTGGATTCTGGAGTCAGGTGCAGTCATTGTGAACGACGTCCTCAGTGCAGGTTGCAGCTGGTGGCGAAGTGCTTGTGATGACAGGGCCTTCCGTCGACTTACAGGTGTAGACAACCACATCTACGGGTTTCAGTTCATCTCTTCAGCAAAAGCTGCTGAATGCTCACGAATTATGGGCCATATCCTGGCAAATACTCCGGGTTGGGAAGCTGTTGTCGTTGCTTTGCCTAGAATCGCACTCACACCTCTAACGTTTGTGATGTGCAGGAGTGCTGAAAGTTGTGAAAAAACTGATGCGAGCTAACATTGACCTACAAAGTGTGAGTTTTGGGAACTTGTTCTTCATGTTTCTTTCCGTTGGTCTGACGATGACTTAGCTTGTGATGGCATGGCAAGGCTACGGACTGCATTCCATTCACTATCCATCACGAACGCCGCGGATCCATTCAGAAACTGCATCTTCATCTCCTTCATCGTCCTGCCCAGAAATGATTGTTGATCGCCGTACGATGTACCCTAAAGAACACGAGGTAAGTTCTCAGTACCATGAAAGTCATTTACAGCAACAACAAGATGCCCGAACGTCGCGGACTCCAACTAATGCTGCCGGCAGTATTACCTCGTCGAAGGAGTCAAAAGAAGATCAAGTAGTTTTAGGCCCTGAAGACACGTCTTCGGTTGAGGACGAAGACGACACAAACCAAGCAGACGAGATATCCAACAATATGCCTACGTCACCAGTTGCTCTTCTTGAGACTGGTGGCGCTATCGATACGGAGTCACGATTTGTTGGTGAGAAGAAGCGTGTGCGTGGCGAATGGATTAGTCGTCCATACAAAACTCGTGGAGATATCCACGTGACCTACAACACGGAGTACGCGCGCTATGAAGGACTACCTGACGAGTGGCGGTCATTGAATCACCAGTTCGGTTTACCGCTCGAGAAAGTCCCCAAGCGAGTTGTGGAAGGGTATGGTACCAAACTGCCCGCCGTACTGCAGATGATGAAGACCTGCTTTTTAGCACACAATGGAGCACGGACGGAAGGAGTGTTCCGCTTGGCGCCTGAAAAAGCAGAATACGTCGCTGTCAAACAATCCATCAATGATGGCACCTTTGAAGACTGCTCCGACGTACACATCATGGCCTCACTCATTAAGGTTTGCTAGCTGGTGAAAGGTATGCTGGTCCAGAATCGATCTCATATTATTCACACTGATGTTTCATAGGTTTGGTTCCGAGAGCTTCCAGTGAGTCTGTTCAACATGCTTTCCGAGTCAAGCATCTCTCTCACCTACAAACTCATGGTAAGAAGCAATGACTGAAGCTTGGAACACGCTTTCGTTTCACTAACAAACTGAATTACCCCGTATTAATATACTGATTTTGTTGCAGAACCCAGAGCCAAAGGTGGTGCTGCAGACGCTGTCGTGTTTACCGATGCTGCATCAAAGTGTTGTGCTATGGCTCCTCGATCTAATYAACGAAGTGGTGCAGTACGAGCACGAAAACAAGATGACTGCCAAAAGCATGGGTATGCTTGCTTCCTRCTGTGTTGGTCCAGTCAGTGCGAGCCCTTAACCATTTCTTTCACTGTCGTAGCAATCGTGATGGCTCCGAACTTGCTCAGTGTCAAAAGCTCCGATGCTGCTGTCGTCGTTGCGGCATACAGACAAGTTGCCGACTTTATGTTGGTGCTACTACAAGCTCGATCAGCGCAACGTGCAGCAAGATGACAGGACTAGTGAAGAAGTGGTAGATTCGACATTGTTTTTATTGATATCGCTCGGAATAATTTAAAGCAAAATGCAGGGAAGCAAGCAAAACCTAGGAGACCATGGAAGTGGACACAGCGGACTGTCGACACATCTATCTGAGCAAGAGGCTTCGGTCTACACGAGACAGCCGTACTCAGGCGAGATGTGGCGGAAAATGTCGTCCTCGAGGCCCTCGAGGCCGCTGGGAACGATCGACGCGGACGGTTCTTCTGCAGTTGAGGTGGTGGTGGTCGCTGCTTGCTGTTGAGCCAGGGCGGTCGCTTTCCTCATGGCCATGGTGGGCGACTGTTGCAGCGGGAAGAAGTCGTACGAGACGGCGTCAAGGGAGTAGCCGCACGAAGGGTGGTCGTTCTCACCGTACGGGTCCATGGAGGAGGTGCTAAGCTCTCCGAAAGGGTCGTACAAGGAGTCGAAGACGAATCCCGACTGCGTGGGGATCATCCCGGCGTGGGCGTTGTACTGGGCGCTGTATTGCGCGCGGCTGGCGGCCACAAAGTCCATGGCCTGGTTCATAGCCATGGCGTTGCCGAAGAACATGGCGTCGCGGTGCGGCGACGAGGCCGACGACGGCGAGTCCGTGAACAAATGCTTGCGTGCCTTGTTCCTGTGCACGAAGCGCTCGGCGCCCGGGCGCGGACTCTGCGAGCCGCACGAGTCCTCGTCCGAGTCGTGGTCGTGGTCGTCGGCCGTGTCTGCGTCTCCGTGGAAGAAGTGAGCGGCCAGGATCTGCCCGGACGGGTCGATGCCGTACGTCTCGGGCGACAGCAGGCGCTTGAGTTGGCTCTGGTAGCCGGCGTGTTGGCGCAGCTGCTTGTCCGAGAGCGGCGGGCCCGAGCCGTCCTGCGCCTGCTGCTGGCACTGCTCGAGCTCCTGCAGCGAGCGCTTGAGGCTGCGCACTTTGCGGTACGGCCAGTGGCGGATGCCGATGGCTCGGCAGCGCTTCTTGAAGGCGGTGGCGCGCACGCCGAACTTCTCGGCCGCCACTTTGAGCGGCAGGTGGAAGTGGCGACTGAGCGCCGCGAAGTTGCACGTGGCCACGGGCAGGGGCGACGCCGAGCCGTCGGAGCCCACGGGCGAGTCGCAGGCGGCGCGCTTCTTGAAGTTGTGGGCGGCTGCCTGCAGGCGCAGCGACTGCTGGGCCTTGTCGGCTGTGGGCGACTGGAAGTTGAGGTGCATGGCCCTCGAGTCGGTGGGCGTGGGCGTGGCCGGCAGCTCCATCTCCATCGTTTGCGGACTGGTGGCGAGGAGGCAAATGTGCGAATGAAGGCCAGTGCGAGCCGCTTGCACTTGGAAGCCTCGAGGCGAAAGGGCGCGGGTTTCCAAGGATCTTTTCCCCTCTTGGGGACGCGAGACGGGGCGGACGCACTCGAGTAGAGACTGTTTGAGGTGGTTGCACTAGGTGCGACCTCATATCCCACGCAAAAAGCATCCGAGTGCCTCACGAAAGCGCAGAAAGCGCCTCGTTTCCGCGCAATGTGCCTCTCGTGTGGCGCGATCCTGAAAGGGTGCGGAGGGGGATGCGCGTCTGACGTAGTGGAAGATCGGATAACCGAAAATCTTTTGTAACGGCTCGCGACTCATACAAGTGCACCCGCAACTTGGGGGCCAAGGGCATTCTCGCCGTTATCGGAAATCAGCAGCAGCAGCACACAGGAACTTCCTATTAGGAAGCATGCAACAACAACTACTTGCGCAGCGTCATCGACGTCGTGCTGGAAATTCCGGCCTTCCTCGCGCCAGCTTCACTCGAAAACGTCCGTTTCTCGTTTTTGTGGAAAGTTTGTAAATCACAGCGGGACTTGTCCTCATGGGGCAAAGGCCTCCGCCAGCGCTCTCCACATGAGCCGCGAGTCGTCGACCGCCGCGTAGTCCAGCGTGTCGGCGTTCCACATGCCCACGCCGCGCAGACCGAGCTCCCGCACGAGTCGGTACTTGCCTCTCAAACTGCGCGGGTTGTCGAACCACAGCTGCGATCGGCCCTTGTCGGGCGAGTACCACGCGAACGGGGTCTCCGTCAAAGGGTCCCATTGCTCGAGGCCCTTCACCAGTCGCCGGATGTCGCCGTAGTCGACCTGTATACCTGCCGCGTCGCTGCAGGGCGCTCCGAAGAAGGCCACCGGCCGGATCTGGCACCACGAGGCGACCTCATCAATCTGCAGGCACGGGTACGAGTAGCCGTACCACGGCACGCCCAGCACCAGCTTGTCGGGCGCGACGCCGGCGCCGAGCAGAAACTCCTGCAGCCCCTGCCGCACGAGCGCCAGCGGGGCGTTGGCGCCAGCCACGCACGCGTCGTACACTTGACTGCGCATATCGTACGACATGACGAACAGAAAATCCGAGGCGTCCGCGAGCTCGCGCCACGGGTAGTAGCGTCCATCGACGCCGCGAGGAGCCCAGGGAACGTCAAATGTAACCTGCGTGACACATGCGAAGGGGTCAGCGTCCGAGCTGCTACCAGCTTAAGAGGCAAAACAGACCTGCGCGTGCGCTGTAAGTGCGTGCTGCTCCAGCTCCTGCCGTAGTTCCCGCACGAGCGCGCCGAGGCACTCGGCCGTGCGGCCGTACATTGGCTTCTCCGTATCAATGTTGACGCCGTCCGCGTAGTTCTCCACGATCTTTGAGTACGTGTCCTGCGTTCGCCAAGCACAAACGATTAGAACCCAACCTAGCGTCAATGAACGAGTGTTTGGAACTCTGTTCGTAGCGATTGAAGTGGTTCGTCCGTACCTTGATCCACTGCTGACGTGCAGTCACGTTGCAGAGTCGCTCCACGTCGTCGAAATTGTGCTTCACCACGACCTTCACCCCTTTGCTATGAGCATGGCAGAGCAGCTCCTTGTCCTCATTCCACGCCACCGTCGTGAGCTGTCCAAATCGAAAGCTCCATAACGTGCCCTCACACCTTCCGTTCAGTTGTAGCAGCAGTGCCTCCTTACCTGTTCCCAGTCGTAGTGTTTCCATCGGTCGTCGGTCGCCACAGAGAAGGCGAAAACCTCCTTTCGTGATCTCTTGCCAGCAAAATCCACGGGAAGACACAGCGTCGACTCATTCCGGAGCTCGTCACTGCGGCATGGGCAGGCGTGTAGACGAGCGCGGTCCTCGTGAGTCAGGCGGTCCACCAGGAGTCCCTTCGCGTCGTACACTGGCACCGCTCGAGCGCTGCACTCGCTCACGAGCAGCAGCAGCAGCGTCAATACACTCAGCAGTCGCAGCAGCATGGTCCGCTCTCGGCTTGAAGGCTCCACCCCTCGTTCTCCCGGTACAGCGTACCGCTTGATCTGATTTCAAAGGGGAGCCAAGGATCGTGTCCCTTCGCGCGCATCTTTCGGTGGTCGACTGTCGCGTCCCTTCGTGGGCATTTGGTCTCTGGAGACGCCATGGCGCGGACCAGCAGCGCGCTCCTCATGAGCATGGGCACCGTCAGTATGTGGGGCTTCTCACCCGCGTTCGACGTGTGCAGCGGCCTCCCGGAATGGAGCGAGAGTCGCACAGCCGATGACGCTGACGAGAAACCATCTACTGAGCCCATCAACGTGCTGCTAGCAGGACCTGGAGACGTGCGCCACGTGCTCGCGACCATTGCGCGTCGTCGTCGATGGGAACCTGCCAGGCAGCAACGACCAGTGCACATTTACATCTTCGAGAAAGCTATCGAAACGCTCGCGAGAGATTTGCTGCTGCTCCAAGTTGCGCTGGACACGAATCTGCCGCTGCGTCAGCGGTGCAACACATTTCTGGAGATATTTGGGAATGCACGAGTGCAGGTGGGAAGAGAGACGCAAGTGGCATCGCTATTGACTGTCTAACTGTTACTTTTTGCTTTTTTTTTGTAGGAGAGGACGAGCGCCTACATTGAAGAGCAGGCAAAGCTGTTAATGGACTTTGTTTACAACGAACGTGGGCCACTTGCGGGAGTAGTTGACATTTCACATTTGAAGATGCGCACGCATGACGATCTCATCGACACATTTCGAAGCTGGTTTCGAAGCGTCAAGTTTGATGGTGAGCTGGCACTAGCATTGACGTTGGAAATCGGACCGCTAAATGTTTGCTATTGTAGTCGATACACTTCGAGACCACCGACTTCGCCACTACTACGAAGTTCGTTACGACTACCGCGACAATCTCATCGATTGGGATTATACCGTAAGTGTTGCTGACATTGGTTTGGTGCTCAGTACTTCCCTCATCCAGTTGTTGCTGTCAGATGAATCTGAAGAAGATCGAAAACGCCAGCGTGGTTCATATTCGACAGTATCGTGAGTGGAGGAACTCAGGCATCGCTTTTGAATTTGGAGATCAAACTTACACAGTGCCAAACCGCACCATGGCGGCGTATACGGAGGTTCGTCTTTCGTTGTTGTTCCTTTCGATTTCAAACCATTTATCGACTCGTTTTTCAACGAATAGGCAAAGAAAAAGCACCACGGATCCGTATTGTGCAGAGGCTTGTGGACAGATATTATCGTGAGCCCCTTTATTTCGTTCGGTGTCCACTGTGAGAAGCCCAACAACTTCGTCGAGCAGCTTTTTGAAATTCACAACAAGGGCACGGGAGTCGAACAGAACCGTCATGTACGTGTTGTTGCGACGTGAGTAACTGTGAGCGTGTGACTTAGAATTTGTTTGCATCGCAGAACGCAGTGGAGGTTGCGGTGTACAACGTGCTTTCGTATTTGTATGAAATTGAGACAGGCAACATGTACAAGATGGAAAAGGTATGATTGAATTGATGCAACACTCCTATCACCTTTATTCAACAACGCTTTGGTGGCAGGAGCATGATATTTTCAGCGGAATCGGCGATGCTGAAGGAGAAATCAATGAGTTGGGAAACCAGCCAACAGAAGACAAACCAGCACCACGCTTTGAAGAGCTGGATGAAGAAACAAATCAGTCGAAGGCGAAAGAAAAGTAAAGCCGACCAAGCCCATTGTCATTTCTCACTTGTTCTTCCTGATGGCTAATCCGTCACTGCATTTTAGGGAGTTTCTGAAATGCGCATCCGAAACTGAAGACCAACGGCGCGCTAACACCTTAAAAAGGTCCTTGCACGGCGTAAAGGTACAAGGCCGCTGTTGCAACGTCTGGAGGTTGCCATTCTAAAACGTTTTCTTTGATTCTACCCACTACTATTGCAGTTGATTCCGCTCACAGGAAATGTAGAGGACATATTTGCCAAGAAACGATACTCAAACCTTTTCGATCACGCCTTCATTTCGTCGCAGCAGTGCCACACTCTCCAGCCTTCTGATGACGTGGAGCAACAATCGACAGCGACAATTACGAGCATGTTGAAGGCTGGTGCGAGTGTTGATGTCGAGTCGTCGGTGTGAGTACACTCATTTTGGTTGTCAGTGGTCTAAATGAGCTTACAGTTTGGGTGCACAGGTTCATGCTTCCTCTAAAAGAAGAACAACGAGCGCTCTACGTGACGAAGCTGCAGGAATGTACCACTCAGCACTCTCTCAAATCTACGTTTGACTTCAAAGGCAAAAAGGAACCCTCCAGCGAAGACATGACCAGTATCAAAAACTCAGTTTTGCGGTTTCGATACACTGGCCAGAGGTTGTAGGCAATTTCGATATGCGGGTTGATTGCAGAGTGAACAGCAAAACTGTTGGACGGGATAAAACAACTCTCAAGCAATCCAACCACTTCGTATTTTGCTGCTACTAAACGTCTTGATAACAACAGTGGCTTAGCTGCTTGGAACCGCACCACTGTCGGATGTTAACACTGCTTGCGTTGTGCATTAAGATACAGTACGCGAACAATAAGCACTAAGAAACTCAATAGATTTTCAGTAGCGTTTGCCACAATTACTCGCACACTACGACGCAGAACTTCATTCGCTTTCCTTTCACTTGTTGGCTTTTCCCACGCTTCACTTTCGCTAGTTGCCCACGGCTGCGTGTTGTGCGCTGTTTCTTCCTATTGAGCACCTTTTGCTCCTTATAAACATCGTCAAAGGTTCGCTTGTATGGCTGACTTGGTTCAGCTTTTAAGTTCTTGGCATCAGCTGCAGATCTTGAAACTTCGTCCTTGGGATATACTCTGGGGAGCAGCTTTGTAGTGCTCGGAAGGTCATGGGCACTACTCACAGTCACCGCTGTCTTCCCAACCATTTGCTGAAGCAAAGCATGGAACTAAGCCAGAACCTCTGACGATTTGGCGCGTGTTTCGCTAGGTAGAATGGTCCATTGGTGTGTGACACAGCAAGCCGAATAAGTGAGCTCCAGTCTACCGGAAAAAGTAACACGAGCGTAGCCTCCAAATTCCTCCGGAAGACCTGCACAAAGGATGAAGTTAGTATTTTGCGTTTATTTTGCCAAACACCACAGAGAACGTACGAATGCGGTGGACTCCCAACCAGTAGCGTTTGAATTCTTCGTCAGTCTCTGGAGCGTACCGATGGAATCCCTTTTTGCAACTGAAAGCACAGAATTTACAATATCAGTGTACCAGCGAACCACCTTTGCATTCTACGCTCGATCGTACCTTACAGATTGGGTCTTCATTCCAGATTTTACGTCGTCAAGAAGTCGGACCTTGCTCTCTTCTTTTACTCCTTTGAGCCCTGCAGCAGGTCGAGAGACCGCAGTCTTTCCGTAATGGGAGACCAGCCAAGACGTGGCATTATTAGGACGGAGCCCGAGGTGGGTGTAGAGTACAGCAGATCATACCCCGGATCATGGGGGTCTGTGGGCTCTGCCAGCGTTCTTAGCATCATCATCTTCGGTATACATTCCTGACATCATAACAGAAACTGTTAGGAGCCAATAGGACCATGCTGCTGCAATATCTACAGCGCCTACAAGCTCAATAACCGGATCCACCGTCGAGTTAGAGGTCAGTATCGCACTCGCACTCAGCATTGCAACCGTCGGCACCTTCCCGGACCGCGGCTCGTTGATCAGAAGAATCTGCGTCGCCTGGTTCCTTTTGTCGAATTGCAGACAGGAACTGGAACTTCAGCGCCGTCTTCAGCAACATGTCAAACACCTCCGTCCCTGCACGAAAGAAGGCAAAGTGAGTCCTACGTCTCCACCTCCTTATCTGTGTACGTAGCTGTCTGTGCTCACCATTAGCAACCAAGTCCATAAACGGCTGCACTTTCATCTGCACGTTCACGCCCACAGACGCCGCCAGTTGCTCCATTTTGCCACTGATGATCCCGATCGTCGAGTAGCTCGGCACCGGCACAAAGAGCTCCTTCCTGCCGTACGGCAATGTCAAGATTTCTGTCAAGATACTCTGTGTCCATAGTCAGATCAAGTCATTTCAAAGCAATAGAGCAGCATTGTAACCCGAGAACCTCTAGGAAGAGGTTGGCGATCTCGTCCACTGCGTTGAAGAGTTTACTGTCGCGCACAGAGAGCACCACACAGGACACGGCGTTCTCAGGCGTCGGGGGGGGGGCGGCGCAGCAGCTCCAGCAGCGACGCCAGAGGCCCCAGCAGAGCCCGTGAAGCTCTACATCTTCAATTATGAGTTTTGAGAATCAGTTGAACCTGTGAGAACCGATACGGCACGCGCATAACCTTTGTAACACGATAACAACTGATGTAACACCTGTGTATGAGACACATGCTTACAATTACCTAGTGTATGCGACTGTGATATCACATACATCGACGTATACAGAGCAGACGAAGGGAGAAGACGGAACACCGGCACGACTCAGTAGCGAAAACGACCGAGGGAAGGCCATGGACAACGAGGGCTTCACGTCGCGCGCGTGGCTGGGCCACTGGGTCTCGGGCGAGGAGGAGCCTGTGAACAACTACTACGAGGACCACAAGCTCATGGAGGGCGCGCTCATCAAGCTGGGCGACTACGCGCACTTCCGCTACTTCCTGCTTTTCCGCAACGGCCGCTTCTGCTACTACGAGCTGCCCATGCCCGCCGCCGCGCCCGGAGGCGGCCCCGACGGTCCACGACGCGTCCACCTCACGCTCACGTCCAAGCACCTGCGCGGCGTCATGATGCTCAACGCGTCCGTGAACGCCAAAGATCTGGCCAAGAGCGAGGACGAGTACGACGCCGAGCTCATTAAGCGCGGGCTCGTGTTCAACCGCAAGAAGCTCGAGATGCAACTCACAGGATACTCCCCCACGGGCCAACTCATGTGCTGGAAGCTGCGCGCAGGCAAAGACGCCGTGTACCTCAAGTGGGAGCGGGCCTTTCGACTGGCGTTGCGCCCCATTTGGGTGCAGAACTCCAAGTGCTGCATGGTCTGCAAGAAGGAGTTCAGCTTCTTCATCCGTCCGCACCACTGCCGGTGCGTTCTGCAGTCTGTAGCTGATGGTGGATCGTTGTAAGAGGAGAGCTGACGTTTTTGCTTTTTATTTTGTGTTGCTGACGACGTGCAGCAAGTGCGGCACGTGCATGTGCGACGAGTGCTCGGTCTTCGTCCCGCGGCTGCCGATGCAGGGCTATTATGACGAAGTACGCATCTGCAGAGACTGCTCGCCGATCAAAATTCAGCGCTCGTCGTTGAAACTCGGCACGCGCGTGCTGGTGTACGGCATTCTAGTGGGCAGAGTGGTGCAGGTTGATGCTGCAGATGACTCAGTGGATGGCAGGGCCTTTGTGAATGTGGAGATGGTCAAGAAAGACAACCAGCTGCGTCGGTTTGCACTGGAGCACGTGGAGCTGTACTCGGATGCGGTGCTGTCGGCCAACCGCATCAAGAATGCTATCAGACAATACTTGTCGTACGCAGTGTTTCGAACTCAGCTCAACTTTAACACGTGGAACTTGCTCGAGACCGTTCAGGAGCAGCGCACAGTGCAAATGGTGCGGATACTCAACAAGTCGACGAGCATCAACGAGCTGCATTCGATGGTGCCGATGCTCGGATCGTTAGACACCATGCAGTTTCCAGATGACGACACGACAGAAAAGGATCGTGTGAAGGATTCGCTTTCACACTATCGTGGAGTTCACGTGTCCTTCCCGTTGCGTCTTGATACGGTGAAGAAGCTAATCAACCAGTTTCGAAATGGGATATTGCTGCACCGCGTCTTCGTTCGCCAAATTCTGGATGAGTCTGAAAAGCTTTTCCAGAAGATGCACCAATCGCCTATGAACGAGATTGAGATCCCTGCTGGTGTGCAGCTCGTTGTCGTGGGTGATCTTCATGGCCAGCTAGAAGACTTACTTACGATTATGGACAAGAACGGTGTACCGAGCAGTAAAACCTGGTATCTCTTCAATGGCGACTTTGTGGATCGCGGATCGCACGGCATCGAAGTTATTCTACTGCTGCTAATATTCAAGCTCTTATACCCCGATTTTGTCTTCCTGAACCGTGGCAACCACGAAGAACGAATGATTAACGAAGTTTTCGGGTTCGAGGATGAAGTGTACACCAAATACGGAACGGACAACGACGAGGTCGCTGGATGGAGTGGGCTGGGCACTTCGATGAACTACTCGCCTATGAAGCTATTTCAAATGTTCGAAACGGTATTTGGCCTGTTTCCGATCTTTGCCTTGCTAAACAAGCGTGTCTTCATTGTTCACGGTGGGCTGAGCAATCACGAAAATGTCACTATTGGGGAGCTATTGCAGCTCGACCACAGACGTGAAATCCCGACGCAAGGTACGAGCAGGGCTGATGAAGTATTTACTCATTTACTGTGGAGCGACCCTCGCGACGAAGATGGATGGAAACCTTCGAGCCGAGGCGCTGGAGTTGAGTTTGGGCCTGATATCACGAAGGCCTTTTGCGCTCAGAATGGAATCAGCCTCATCATCCGATCTCACGAGTGCCGAGAAGAGGGCTTTGATATTGTTCACGATGGTTTGCTCCTGACCGTATTTTCAGCATCGAGCTACTGTGGCTCTCAAACGAACAAGGGCGCCTACGTTCAGCTAGAGTTGGGAGAAGACAACGAGATCAAACCACACGTGGTTCAATTTTCGTCTCAGCCTCTCCAAAAGCTGAAGGATGCTGGACGAAATGAATGGCGAAAGAAAGCTCAGCGGTTGGAACGCCGGACACTGATGTCTCTTGTGGAGATAATTTGCGAAAAGAAGAATGCTTTGATGGCTGCTTTTAACGAGCTGGATACCACTGGCTCTGGTCGCGTGACCAAATTGGAGTGGAAGGCCACACTGCAACAAGTGCTGGGCATTCAAGCTAGCTTTCTTTCCTATTTCCACCAGCTAGCTGAGGAGGACCCGCAAGGTGGTGTCGACTATCAGAAGTTCTTGAATCGTTATACGGTTGAACTAGACGGTGGCAATGTGGAGTGGAGGCGCAACCTAATTCGCAAGGTGTGGACAGGGTTCTGTCAAGCGCTTCCACACCCGTCCGAAAGAGATGCTGAAAAGATGACTCTGCAGGACAAACTTCATTTTGCTTTCAATCTCTTCCAGTCTCCACCTATTGGCGCTGCCAAGAAAGAGATGGTTTCGAAACCTGAGGGAAACGGCCAAGTTCCGCCGTCACCGAACAGTGACAAGCCACAGGCGAATGAGAATTACCTCCGTAATAATCTGGTCACCTATGAAGTCTTCCGGAGCACCATTCAAGGCAAGCTCCAATTGGGCGATACACTGTCGGAGCAACAGATTTTCGAGCTCATGCAACATCTTGACCAAAATCACGACGGTGTGGTCGATTATCAGGAGTTTTGCTCGTTTTTCGCCGAGTTCAGTCGAACGGACTATCTCCAAGAGATATTCGAGGTCGACGACACCAAGGCTATCTCGCTTTTGAATCGCTGTGCAACGTTGCTGCAAAGTCCTAACAGATTCGTGACGCTTAGGGATGCATTCGACGCATTTGACCACAGCAAATCAGGAAAGCTGACGGTCGACGACATCTTGAAGGGTACGCAGGAGCTCAATATGGTGCCGGAGCTTGACACCGATGAAGCGCAACTGTTATTTAATTCGATCTTGCTCAGCTACTACGGGATCAACCAACGGCATCAGTGGGATACGCGCGGGTTGGATTGGGTCGTGTTCGAGGACACGTTCTCTCCGGATAGCACCTTTCAGAGGCGTCTGTGGCTCGCGAGTTTGGGCGCATCAAGCACTAACTTGGCTGCGATGGGTGAAGTTCGCGACTCGTTTTCTGGAGATGATGACAGCGTGCAGGAAGGTCAGCCGTTAAAGAATCAGGCCTGGGCGGATACGTTCGTTGACAGCGTCAAGCAGTCGCTGCATGAGCAGCGTCTGTACATTAAGTTCCTGTTCCGGATACTGGATCGGAAGCGCCACGGATATGTCACCAAGGAGCAGTTCATCGCTACGATGCAAGCTATCAATGAGGAGCACGGGTCGCCGCTGCAGCTTTCTCAGCTGGAGCAGCTGGCGGACGCCTTCACGCACCACAAGACGGTGCGGCGCCTGTCGAATGCAGGCGAAGAGACGGAGGAGACGTTGGCGTACGTGTCGTACCCCGAGTTCCTTCGCAGCCTGCGCATCATCGACTCTGGCCCGACCGACGGCAGCGGCGCAACAGCGGAGATTGAAGGCCTAGACATCACTGATGCGAGCAGCGGCGAGTGAGTTGCAAGTATAGGGCGAGTCGTTTTCCCAAATCATCATCGCTGTCGATATGTACGCTAGAGAATGCGATCCGCTGTTATTGCCATGTTGAAGCAAGACTCATTCCCGCCAATAATAAAGGGCCCACACACAATTCTTGAATGCTTGAAAAAGCCCGCACTTATATCCAACTTAGGACGGAGACGAAGTCACTGAGTTTCAAAACGGTTGTGTCGCTTGAGTTATTAATACTTCGTGGTGAAAACCCAGCGGCAAGGAAGTGGAAGAAGGTCGACCACTGGTGCAGTATGAAGACCACAACGAAGACTAGCACAGACACCTTCGTAACGACGGCTTGTGGGGGTAGAATGAATGAAGAAGCTATAGTGAAGTAGATTGATAAGCTATGTTCAATTCATCTTGCAAACTACTGGCACGGCATCTACTCGAATAATTCTTGTTGGCGTTCAGCACCGAGACCGCGCTATCAAGCGGTCTAGCTCTTCTGGCGTTGCCCGAACGGAAGTCTACCTCGCGAGTCAGGTCGTCAATCTTAATCGCTTCCAGTAGGTGCACCTTCATCTCACTCGCCTCGAAGGTGCGCTCCGAGGCCAGTCGAATACTAACTTCGAGCTTCTCCATCTTGAAGTAGATACGGTCATTGTTCTTGCATAAAAGCACCTTGATCTCGTCACCACGATTACTGGGCATTTCTGCATGTTCAGGTATTATTGGATCATCAATAAATGTACCGCGAGCGCGTATGTTTTAACACATTTAATCTAACTTGTTTTAACGGTCTTAAATCGAGGTCGTCTAGTGTGTGGTCCACTCTACTTCAA
Source organism: Phytophthora cryptogea (assembly GCA_000468175.2). Classification (NCBI taxonomy): domain Eukaryota; phylum Oomycota; class Peronosporomycetes; order Peronosporales; family Peronosporaceae; genus Phytophthora; species Phytophthora cryptogea. Next base: position 42,589 of record KV742756.1, read on the forward strand.
AAAATGTCGCGCGAGTGTGAGATCCCTCTCCACCAGTCAACTGGACCGCAGCACCTCTCCGCCCATGCGCTTCCTGCCGGTCATTCGCAAATCTCTCTCCAGTCTTTTCGAAGCTAACTCCACCCACTAGCAAGTACGTGGCTCGACTCTCCGATACATCAGAGAAGCCGCGCGGGAGCTGCTCGTTCGCTCTCTCGCGCGGCTTTGGAGGCTCCGTCCGCTGCTGCTTTCCACCGTCTCGTGCGTCTCCGTCGCTCGCCTCTCAGGGCTCCGAGTGTGGAGATCTTACGACCGGTGGAATCCACTGGCAGCTGCGGCGGTTGTCCTTGGCTCGTAGCAGTAGGAATTAATCCTTTTGTGTGTCTTTCTGTCTTGCCCCCCCCATTATAGCCATGGTTCGTATGAGCGTGCTGGCCGACTGCCTTAAGACCATGTACAACGCCGAGAAGCGTGGCAAGCGTCAGGTGCTCATCCGCCCGAGCTCCAAGGTGATCGTCAAGTTCCTGCAGGTCATGCAGAAGAACGGCTACATTGGCGAGTTCGAGATCGTGGACGACCACCGCGCCGGCAAGATCGTCGTGGAGCTCAAGGGCCGCATCAACAAGTGCGGCGTCATCTCGCCCCGCTTCGACGTCAAGATGGCCGACTACGAGAAGTGGATTAACAACCTGCTGCCCTCGCGCCAGTTCGGCCACATCGTCGTGAGCACCACGTACGGCATCATGGACCACCACGAGGCCCGTCGCAAACACACGGGTGGCAAGATCATCGGCTTCTTCTACTAGGTTCGCAGCAGCAGCGAACTTTTAGTCCAGCCATGGCTCGAGCCAAACTAGTGCGACGTCCGAGAGGAGTTGAGTGGATTTAACCACGCAGAGACTCGGCTAATACAGAGCAGCTTCTTTGCGTTAACACTCGGCTTTTGTCCATTGTCATTTGCTGGATGCTAATGTTGTTGACAGGCCTCGAGCCAAGTCGAATCGCCGTTATTTCCAGGCTGTACATGGTGCGACGAGGTTCGTCGAGAAACTGAAGTCTTCCCTATTAATACGCCGCGCATGGCGTTCGCCATTGCTGTACGTTAAAGCAGCGAGGCCCAAGGCGAGAAACAACTTCAAGGCGGGGCTTTGTTTGGACCAAACTGGGCTGGAAACTTCTGCTCCGTCCTGAGGAATCAACTGGTAGCGAGTGAATGCCCGCGAGTCCTGCTCGTCGTCTTGTACGTCGCCGATCTCCGGTGCTCTCGTCTGTAATTGAGTCTCTGGGATTGCAACGACCATGCCGAGCAGGAACGAGATCGTGCCGCTGGATGCGGCCATCGCCGCTGCAGAGTCTTCGGAAGCGGACACACGGCTGGGCCCAGGCGCAGTAACTTTACCAGTTCCTCAGAAACCCAAAGCAACTTCCTTTGGCAGCAAGGCCAAAGCCACAACTGCAGAGATGGCGTCCGTGCAGGAGCAACGCTTGATGTTGGTACGCTCCCAGAGACAACACACGTCCTTCCAGCTCTTTTTCGGGGTTTTCGGCGTTGTGCTCATGATGGTGCAGATGGAATATTTGTGGTTCGCCAACACTCAGACTTTGCCCGAGACGTGTCCGATCGAGTCAAGTACGCAGTGTCCTCTCTGTCTCGAAGCTATGGGAGACTCGGTGTCTGTGAACGAAGGCCGCACGATCCTCTTGGCACTACGCGTCCTTATCACTTTCTCGACAGCACTCATGCTGTACTACATCTACCTCTATTATGCTGCCGAATGCGAGGTCATGAAGCTCAAGAACATCATGCCACCCCAAGCTACACTCATGAGTTCGTCATTACGACGGACTCTGTTGATTGAAATGGCAGTGCTGGGTGTTCACCCGTTTCCAGGGATCGAGTCCGTGGATCCGAAATGGCCGCAATTGATTGTGGCGTCCAGCTTGCTCATGTTCACCCGCGTGGCTCTCGTCGTTCGGGTCGTGCAGTTCCGTAACTCGTTCAATTCCAGCAACGGATGGTTCATTGGTGCTCTCACCAACGTTGACTTCACCTCAACATTCTTCATGAAGTCGACGCTAAAAAACCACCCCACGAGTTGTTTGATGGCCTGTTTTGCTGCTCTCGGGTTTGTCGCGGGCTACTCGTTGTACGTGGCCGAGAGATTTTTGTGTGCTTTCAAAAAGGACTCGTGCTGTGAGCCTATGTTACTCGGTGATGCGATTTGGATGCTTATCATCACCATTTTAACTATCGGCTACGGCGATGTAGTACCCCGCACAACATTAGGGCGTGCAATTGCAGTGAGTGCTGGAGTCTTTGGCACACTCTCGACTGCTGTCACCATCGCAGTCATGAGCAACTACCTTGTGCTTACACGTTCGGAGCACAAGGTGAATGCTTTCTTGAAGAAAGATGAAAATCGCAGACTTATCAACGATCATGCTGCTCGAACACTTCAGGCTTTTGTACAACTACGGGCAGCACAACGTCGACATACCCAAGCTCCTAAATCCAAAGGTGATGGAGGTGAGAATGGTTCAATCAGCGTCACAACTACTGAGGTTGCTGCCGATGACACGAGCAAGCCAACAGGTACCCACAGCACGAAACGAGCTTTGCGTCGAGCAGAGCTTAAATTGTTCACGGTGCTAGGCACATACCGACAAGTAAAGCGACGAATCCACTCACATGATGTCAGTGACCCCATGGATTCGCAAATGACCATGCTAGAAATGATGGAAGTCAATGTCGAGTACATCCGTACCAAGATTGAAGAGCTATCGGAGCTTTTCCTGGCCCAAACAGCGGATCGTACCCGCAGCAAGCGCAATCTAAGCAACATCATGGCTGCTGCTGCTGGCTTAGAGCCTCCGACAGAAACTACACAACTAAATGGAGGAGCTTCTCTTTCACTACCATCTAGTAGTGGTTCCATTACTCTCTTGCAGCAGCTTCAACAGCAGCCCAACCAACTACAGCGCTCAACTCCACAGCAACCGTATCAGCTTCGGCAGCCAGCACCAACGATGTCCACTTTGCAAGAAAATGAGCGAAGTGGATCAAGTCCGTGGGGCTCTGTAGGCAATGAAGCTACAACCATTCTCGGCCCGAGTTCTGCTCAAACGGTATCGTCTTCGCCGGAGCATGTTCCAACATGGGCATTGGTACTTGAATTGACACTTCAGAGTCTTCTGGAGCAAGTTTCTCGTGTATCGGATGAGGTGGAAGCCATGAAGACTCGCATGCAAATACAGTCTGAGAGCATCGAAAGTCGGGTATTAAGCCTCGAGAAGCGTCTTGTAGTGTCTGATGCTCTACACGAAATGTCGATGTCACGGGGCTCCCCACGAACTCTCCTTCGGCGAGGATCGAAATCGAGTGACGATGGCTCAGCTTCTGGTAGTGCGTCTTCTGCGCCTCGACTTCGGCGCGCAAGTGCGATCCTAACCATGCATCGACCATCCATACACAACTTCGTAACACCGTCCGAGTTGCACGAGTACCAAACGACAAATGAGGAACAGGGTGAAGGTTGATAGACTCACGGATCAACTAGACCCACCGCATGTAGATATCCGTGCGCCAAGCAGCTAAATTGCTCTAGGCAACACAACAGTCCCAATAGATTCCTCTCTTAGTCACCCTCCCCTAAGTATCACCGTGGCAATGGCACCGCAGCTCCCTTTTGAATTCGTGCAGATCTCCTGAAATGATAAATGGGGTCTTGTCTGGCGGCACAAGTTGTTCAAGCGGCTTAAATGGACTGCATTTGCCCACAACGTGCACCCGAAGTTTCCTTGGTCCGTGAGTTTTGCTTGAGCTGTGTCGAGATTTTTGCTCAATGCGAGCGCAAACACCGCAACAACTTGTACTTCCCTGCAGCCAGCATTGGTACCGAGCGAGCAGGCCATGGCGTGTACAAGTCCCCAAGGCTTTAGCTATCTGAGCATCCAAATCAAACTCCAGACGCCCGCTAACAATCTCTTCCCAGTACCGTTCACTCTGCTCCATTAGTGTTGAGTCCGGTCGTGCATATGCCCGCTGCAATGTCTGCACGTGTGCTGTGAGCCTTTTGGGCGAAAGCCTCTTTTCCGAGAGGAGATAATCGTGTAGAAACTCTTCATGAAGGAAGGTGTCAAGCTTCGCCGCCACCGCACCAGCAGCATGGGAAGCTGACTGCACACTCACGCTCAATCCCAACACACCATGTGTATCACGGATGCTACAGCTCACCGTGTATCCCAATTGTTGTTTTGTTCGCAGTTCATGAAAAAGCGGTTGTGCAAGCAAAGCACGCAGCAAGATAGCATACGCTCGGTCTTCCGGTCCGACTTTGCCGATCTGGAAGTATACCTCCACCACCGAGTTCCGCTCCCCGACACGTTCACTGTGCCGACGCAAAAGCAATCCATTCGTGGTAGACGGCAGCGCAATTGTGTGGCATCGTGGTGCCAAAAGAGGAGGCTCAGGATCAAGCTCCAGGTCCGGTTCATAAGATTGAGGTGAAGCAGAATTTCCCGACATACAAGCCTCAACATCTAGCACCAGTGCTATGGCAGCGTCACGACTGATATTACCGATCACCAAGCATCGTGCCATCGGACCACCTTCGCTTCGCCCGAGGACTGTGGCCGCGAAATGTGCGAGATCAGCTGCTAGCTCATTTTCACGGCCTTGCTTGCTTTGAAGTGCTTCCAGCTTGTCATCCGTGGAAACGGCCCTGCTTTCAAGCATCTGGAGCCGCAATTCATACGCTTTCGCTCGAGGAGAAAGTGTTGCATTACGGTATTCGCGCTCAAGTTCCACTCGTGCTAGTGTCAGCTCCGAAACAATCTCGCATGCCCTGGATGGCGTCAAAACTTCTTTCATGATGGACTGTACGAGCACTGGAAGCGAGTCGCTGAAGCCTGAAATCACTACCTCGATAGCTTCATCTCGAATATTCAACTCGACTACAAAACTTGCAGCGGCGGCTTGTTCCAGTGTATGTTGTAAGCGGTGTCTAACCAATTCAACGTGAAGCTCGGCAAGCATATGGCTCTCTGCAGTCGAAGCGGGTAGCGTAACGAAAAAACTCACACTAGCTTTGGGCACCAAGAAGCTGCGGTCACGCTTGTACCAGAGCTGTGTCGTCAAACTTGTGAGGATGAGATCGGGAGGAATGTCACTTTCATATTGAGAGGATGGCTCACAGGAAAGGACTGAAAACTCCCGAGGCATAAAAGGATTGGGTTCTGGCAGTGGCGATCTCCCAGCAAATTCGCCCGAGCTCTGCGACCACGCAGCAAGCACATTATCCGGGATTCCGTTCACAATGTAGTTGGTGCCAAACCATCGTTCAGTCTGGAGTTCTTCAGAGGTAATAATTTTACCAGAGGAGGTTGCCAGTAGAACGACTCGGACGTTATCAGCAGAAAGCTGCGCGAGAAATTCTGACACAGAGGAAGTATTGAATTCGTCTTGGATCAGATCGTACCGCAGTAAATCTCCTGCAGACATTTGCTGGATATGGTGTCGTGGAAGCATTCGCTCGCTCAGCTCGCGGCAAAGCGATATTGGAGCTTTGCCATCTTCCTGGAACCGAAAGTCCATTTCGGTGGACGATTGAAGCTCGTCAAAAACCCAATCAGGTAAACTACCGTCTGCAGCCAAAGCCGAGAAGACATGCAGAGCATCAAAAACAATCTGTACAACCTGTTCCCAACAAGCCAGACCCTCCTTGGTCAGAGCAACTCGAACTTCAAACACGGTGCCAAAAGAGCCAAATTCGTAGGCGTCTCGGTCCGATGTACCAGCGATGAGATCGGTGGCCCACTTCCGGCGCTTGAGAACGGATGCTGTCGAATCTGGGCCTTCATGGCCTAGCAAGTGACCTACATAGTACCATGGCTTCTGTCGATACATCTCCATCATCGGAGGAAGCATCCAATACAAACGCATAGAACGCTTGTCACCCACAGGAACAATTTGTAAAAGACTTGGATTTTGACCAGCTCCAACCCCGTAAGGCACCGAAAGCTGCTCAGGGTTTGGTACATAATGGCTGTTGCGACTGTGAGGAATAGCGCTAAAGCTTTGGGTCACATATCGCTCCAATACATCGAGAGGTTCACATCCATAAACACAAAGCTTCATCGCCGGTGCCACATAGTGTTTGATGAAAAAAGCCGCCATTTCTTCCTGAACGTCAACTCCATCACGCTCTGGATCGTCTTTTAAACTCTTCGTGTTGCCCCAAGTGAAGCAGCGGGTGTATGGATGACCTTGCACACTTGTCTCGCACATCACTTGCTGCACTCGCACAGGATTGTTGTTTCGCACACGCTGGAACTCCGACTCAACCGCCTTCAGCTCTCGCTCCATGGCTTCACGTCGAAGCAATGGGGCAACAAACAAACTGGCAAACATATCCAGTGCCTGCTCCAGGTAGCAGGCGTCCACGTCAAAGACAAAGCGCGTGGACTCGCACTCGGTCGCTCCATTGCTGGAACCTCCATGAGAGCTGAGAAACACTTCGAATGCGTCTTCAGCAGGATATTTTGCACTGCCCATAAAGACCATGTGCTCGAGATAGTGTGCAAGACCAGGTAGAGTCTCTGGGTCCGATAGACTGCCCACATTCACAGCTAGACACGCTGCTGCCTGTGGAGGAGCTCGTTCCTTGGTCTCTTGTTCGTTGTCCTCTGCGTCTTCGTCTCCACTGTCGGCATCCGTCTCATCTGTAGAGCTGAGACTGTCCCGCCCATTGTCATCGTCTTTTCCAGTGGATTGTAGGTGGGAAATGGGTCCTGCATCGCTCTGAACGAGCACCACTGCAAGTCCGTTGGGCAGAGTGAGCAGTCGGTAGCTCTTTTTGTCGGCAGGAGACCGGAACTCGTCCAGACTCAGGCGAGACGACGCCATCCACACTGTCGGCACTTGCTGCGACTGCTTGAACACTTCAATTCGATTGTGGAGGCCCAGCAGAGCTGCGCTTCAGCCCATTTGTCCCAGCGACCTTGTCAACGTCCTGGGTAAGTGTCTTCAAGTCTGAGATGGCTACATCTGATTCAGCCGTATGGTGACCAATCACGGTCCGACTTGTCCTCTTTGCAAGCTCAAACTTATTAATACCATTGGACTCCTTACTTACA
>KV742756.1:49751-72962 GCA_000468175.2 Phytophthora cryptogea
TTTTTTTTTCAAAAAGCGGTGCTTCTGAAAGCCTCTGCATGTATTATTATCCACTTCAACAGCTTCTAAGTCTCGAACTCGTGCTTGTCGTCCCCAATAACAGTTGTCTCGTAGGTCACTTTGATTCGGCCACCCGTGGCACCCTCGCTGAGGTAGATGAAAACGTTCATCATGAACCACGTGAAGACTGGACTCCAAGTTTTCTTTTCCAGCTGCTTGATCACTCCAATCGGCTTCATGGTTGGCGTACCCCGGATGCTGTCAAACAAGCGCTCCCACGAATACGTCTCGCCTGTTGTGCCGAGGTACATGTTGAAAAGGTCTTGCTGAAGCTTCTTCACGCGAGGACCCGCGAACAGCAGACCCAGCTCCGTATCGTTCGGTCGTGCACTGAGACTGCGATCAGCCAAGTTGGAAGACGACCTCAGGGCGTACTCCCCATCCACAATTATAATGTTGGAGTGCACCTTAATCAGCACATCATCATGCTCCAAACGGCCAACCTGCAAATGCTGCCACAACTCATCCAATGTTAAACCATACGCTAACGCACAGTCCTCCAGCTGCTCCAGCGACCACTGAATCGAAAGCGTGCAGTATGTGCGAGCAAGAAATGACGGCTCATCTTTCTGTGCTGCGTTTGTCAGGATCAAAGCGTGGAAAGGCTCGCCCTTGCGGTGAGCTTGGCTAATACGCGCGACAATGGCAGGGCAGATACGATTGTGCTGCAGAGATCCACCCGAAATCATGATTTGGCTCTCCAGCTGCACAGAGTGTTTGGCACTCATAATCATATTGACCATGGCGTTTTCTTCTCTCCAGCCACCGGACACAAGCGGAAATGGAGGTGACTCCATGAATTGGTCGTAGTAACGCTTCTTCTCCGCTGGCTTGTGGTTTGCTTTGATCCATCTCACCATATCTGACGTACAACGGCAGACAACGCTAAGCTCGTGCCAGTAGTAGCCGAGATGGTTCTTACGCAGCCACCCTTCTCGTTCAGTATTCACATCGCAGCCCGTGACCATCAGGGTTTCCTCATCAATGCACAGATACTTCTGGTGGTGAAAAGCGTATCGAGAATTGTTCGACAGATGCCGCGTAAGCCAGCTCGGCCCCAGGTCACTGACAGAGCAAGCAAAGTGCACTTCTGGCGGCAATATAAGCCGAAGATCGGCAATCGAGTTTGTTCCGTAGTCGCGAACTGGGTTGTACAGAATGTGAACGTCTACCCCACGATTGACAGCATCACGAAAAAGCGACACAAACGTTTTGTCCTTGCAGTCCTCATTGGTAGTGTGCAGCACTTGAGTGAAGTCGCACAGGAACGTCGAGTAGTAAATCGATCTGCGCGCAGAAACTAGTAGATCCACAATGGCCTCCTGACACTCGCGGAAATCACGGCACACACGCAGCTCGTTCTTCTTCTCGCCATCGGCATCCGTCGCCCACTTCATCTGCTCAAATGAAAAGTCCGTCGCAAATCTGTCTTTTGACTTGCTTTTTTCATCCAGCAACTCATCCATGGGGCGATCCACTGCCTTTACTGTAGTGGAGCGGCGGCCATTTCCATCAATATCGGAGTCAACCTTAACCAGCAGCACGCACACACCCGAAATCGTGATCATGATGCCTCCCAAAAAGTACATGAGGGCGTTCGAGCTGTAGCTGGCCATTTCGTTGTAGAAAATCATGCCACACCCCATGTTACCGATGATAATGAACGCTTGGTACAACGGGATGAACTTGAGTGTCCCGAAGAACTCGAGACCCTTGTTCAGGAAGAACAACTGCGGCACAAGCGCGCACGGGATGGCGAGCACGAGCAGCAAGAAGAAGGGGTTCACAAACATGAGCCAGTCTTGGTCCTTGAGCGCCGACTTTGTCACCTCCACCACCGACTTGGTCGCCAACGATGTGAATCCCGCCATCACTCCGGCACAGGAGCTGAACGCCAGCAATCCGATGGGGTGGCGCTGCAAATGGTCCGAGTGGACACGTCGTAGCAGCAGCATCGCGTAGGTCAGCGCCATCACCGTGTACCCCGCCGGGAAGACCGAGTCTCTCGTAATCAGCCGTCCCAGACTCTTGAGCGTGTAGGATTTCTGCGGTGCGTCCGCCAGTTGCGCCGCGTACACGTCCACCCCCACCCCGAGGACGATGAGTGCGCTAGACAGCAAGTCGTACACGCCGAAGCTCTCGTGCAGCACGAATCTGCCCAGCAATGCGCTGTAGATGAGCGTGAGCGCCGCGAACGGCGCCTGCACCGCCTGCCCCAGGATGCTGAGGTTGATAACAGCAGAGATGGTGCCCACCGCCAAGAGGAAGAGCCCCGCCAGGAAAGACGTCTGCATGGTGGCCGTGCCCAGCGCCGAGTTGCGCGCCACGCGGATGTGCGCGTACTTCTGGCAGCAGTAGCCGCTGGCGGACAGGAAGCTGCCGAGCAGCGAGTTAAGCACGCCCGCGTACAGGCAAAAGGTGGCGTCCACGTGCAGGTTGAGCTGCGGCCCCAGCACGAGCAGCGCGAGCCACGCGAGGGTGCAGCAGACGCTCAGGAACATGGCGACGACGAACCAGCGCGGCAGGCGGAAGGGCGGCGAATGAGTGGGGGGAGAGACCGTGAGGCGCACGTCCGAGAGCAGCCAAGTGCGTTCAGAAGCTGAAGCCGCCGCGGGCGGAGAAGGGCGAGCCATTGCACGTCACACCCACGCGCGAGCCAAGTGCGTGGCCGGTCAAGACTCGATCTTTGGCATCTGAGAACGGTTTTGTATGGGAGCCTGTCCAAAGCGATGAGGTCGGTGATATCGAAGATGCAAGGGAAGCTTTGGTCACATGTGCACAGGTATGAGCAAGCGAGGATTCTGCTTGGAGTGCGGCTGCGTGGCTGCTGCGTTGACGCTGCATTGTGCGGCTCTGTTCGTTTGCAACTGGATCAATTGGATCACGTTTGCTGGGCTTGGCTTGTGTGAAGACTGGGGGATCTTCACGATCACGGCGGCGTACTCCTTTGACAAGATCCATGTGCACTGCACTTTGTCGCGCACCAAAGCTCGTGTCGTCTATGAACTGCTGAATCTGCGTGTCAGTTGCAACAAGAACGTCTGGTTTTGACGTTCTTGTCGAGAAGTGTGTTGTGGTCTTGGAAGGCAAGTTGAAGTGGGCAGTTACGAGATGGCTACATTGATCATGAAGCGGCGCGAACGTGTATCATTTTGCGCTTTCACGTCTTGCCTACAATGCTGCTGACCGGAAGACAGGAAGCCCGTGCATTGCTGGCGTTGGCGCTGCCTAGCGCGCTTTCCACGTATTGCTACTTCGCCGTGTCTATCACGGAACTGAGCGTCATGGGCCACCTCGGCGTGGACGAGCTGGCCGCCGTCTCGTATGCTCAACTGTGTCTGGATCTGTCCACGCTCGTGTTCATGCAGGGCTTCAACGGCGGCATGAACTCGCTCTGCTCGCAGGCTTTTGGGGCCAAGAACTATCATTTGGTGGGCGAGTACACGCTGCTGACGTGTCTTCTAGTCTCGGTGGCTTGCGCACCGATGGCCTTCTTGTGGTGGAACCTGGACGCTTTGCTCCCGACGGTGGGGGTTGCAGACCACGTGGCGCTGCTTGCTGGACAGTACGGTCGCCTTTCATTGATCTGGCTGTGGCCGCGCAGCATGTTCCAAGTACTCTCTAGCTTTTACCAGGCTCAGAACATCGTGTTACCAACTGCAGTGTTCGACGTATTCATGGTCGTGCTCAACTGCTTCTTCGCCATCGGATTCACCTACGGTCGCTTTGGTTTACCTGAGCTTGGATTTGTTGGTTGCCCCCTGGGCACCTCGGTGGCAGTAGTTCTGAGACTAGTAAGCTACGTCTGGTATATGAACGTCTACCGCAAGTATCATCGGCAATGCAGTTGGCGCTGGGATAGCAACTTCCTGGACAGGCAGATTTTGTGGAATTTGATGTCGGTGGGGATGCCACTCGCAGCTGGGGAGCTCTTGGAGAACGCTCAGCTGACAGTACAGACACTATTTGCTGCCAAGATCGGTGAAGTTCAGCTTGGGACGCATAACGCGATGATGGAGCTCTTCTACTTCGCCTCCAGTCCACTTTTCGCTGTGATCACGGCTTCGGTGACGCGCATTGGGAACCACTTGGGGGCGGGCCAGCCTTCGCAAGCAATTCTTGCAGCCCAGATTTGTGGAATGTTAATTACTGCCCTCACCTTCGTGAACAGTGTGCTAATCGTCAGTTCACGACGCCATCTTGGTAAAATATTCTCGGACGACCCAGAGGTTACCTCGACATTCAGCCACGTATGTGCTCTTGCAGCGCTGGCGTACTTTGTATTGGCGTTCTTCTACTATGCTCTGGTGAGGCTACAAAAAGTCATTTTTCATTTACGCCTCGAGCGAAATGTTCTTGTTCTAACTCGACATTCACAAACATTTGATACAGGCTGTTCTGCAAGCGCAAGCTCGGCCGATGCCTCTTGCAGCTGGCATGGTTGCTGGTGCTTGGCTAATTGGCATCCCCTTGGCGTATCTATTTGGTGTCTACACTTCTCACCCCAGTCTGCTGGGACTTTGGCAAGGCATGATATGCGGATACACTGTGACATCGGCAGTCAGCTTCATCCCGGCATTCGTGAAGCCCAATTGGCAGCAAGAGGCAGACAAAGCTGTTGCTCGCTCGCATCTCAAGGAAGAAGAGCTGGCGTCTCCACACGAATCAGATCGCTTGCTGGCTTAATTTCAACTACATATTTGTAGATTTCAAGCGATAAACGAATTCCTGCCTATGCATCTGGGCTCGTAATAACCTTCAAACTGTCTTGCAGCTTGGCCGTGTAGCGATTAAGTGCTTCCACAATTTCATCGTCTTCGCGTTCTCGAGCCTATATAGCCCATTTCGCATCACAAGGGTTAGTGTGCTGTAATACCAAAAGCATTGTAATGGGTCGCACCTGAGCCTCAGCAACCAGCGCATTCTGGATTTTCGCGACTTCCTCTTGAGCAAATGCGTGGAACCTTTCATCTCCGCGTATCCGAGTTGAGCTGTACGTGTCCAGCGAATTTTTCAGCTCCGAGTACTTCAATTCACGATCGTGCTGCATAAAAGCCACAAGAAAACGAATCAACAAGAAGAACGTCAAGCACAAACTAGGAATCTCCTGCCGTACCCGTTCACGCTCAAACGATTCAGCTGTCGCGTGCTCGTGATCACTTAATCGCTTCAAAATCATCGCCTCCTGGTTTGTGCGTCGCAGGCGCTCCTCCTCAAAGGCATCCATGAAGGCAATGAGTTTTTGTGTCAACTCGTTCGTTTTGTTCTCGATCATAAGCGGGATGTCGTGCTGTTCCTTCGCAACCACCGCCTTGAGCTCATTAATTTCTTGGGTGAGGTGGTCCAGACGGTCGTCAACCTGCTTCGCACGGTTGCGCAGCAACGTCTCGAAGGTTGCCGTCATATGTGCCACTTGCTCATCACAATAGTTTTGCAGCGACTTGTTCATCTCAATCCTCTTTTTGATCTCCGCATCCAGCTTGTGCTCCAGGCGACTCATCTCATGCCGCATTTCCGCTAACCGATACTCGTCCTTTTCGCGACGTTGCTACTTGCAACAAACACCAGCACAGCGAAAAGTTAACTGGGAGGAGAACCAGCAGCTTTTTGTACTCTTAGAGCCATACCCGTGTACCGATCCGCATGACGTCGTCGAAAGTAGTGAACCCGCTCATGAGTTTTTCGAGTTTGCTGCGCGTCGCCGTCATACCGATCTGCGTTGCTGCGAGTGCATCTTCTTCACGCAAGTCCTTGCCATCGCTCAATGTCGATGAAGCACCATCTTCGGCTAACTCTTGCTGGTTCATGTTTTCACAGGACCCCCAGATCGCAACTGATTGCGACGGTTCATGATACGTCGCGGCTCAAATTGCGCGCGAAACAGACCAGCACCAATAACTCCAGCGAGACCATTCAGGACAAAGCTCCTTTGAAGAACCAAGACCCTTTCCATGGAGTCTCACTCGCGCTCTTCATCGTTCAGCGGCAGCCATGTATCTGACGAACGTCTACCGGTGTGTTGACACCATATCGGATCTGAGACCCATGCTTAACTTTGTCATCATGACTCGCTTGTGCAGGTACCAGCTACTGTGCGTCTACAGCGAGCAATGGAAGCTCATGCAGCTCTGCAAGCGCGGACCTTCCCACAACAAACAAGCGTTTCACACCCACCAGAAACTAATCTCGAGGCGCAACCACTTAGTGCCCCAGACACCTCCACCACGCTGACACCAGTATCCGTTGATGATCTCGGGACACAGTTGAGAAACTTGTGGCGACGTGAACAGGATAAGCAACAGGAAAACCAAAACATCGCCCACGACGACGAAGGCCCGATACCTTCATTGAAAACTGCGTTGAAAAAGATCGGGTCTCGAGAAAAGGATGAACTGCTGATTCACTTGCTCGAGCAACAAGATTCTCTACGTACGCAGCGCGCTGAGGTAGCCGCACTTGGAGAGAAAATCGCAGCACAGTTGATTCATCAGCAGGTAAGACTGGAAACACCTTGACCCCGTGATTTTATTGATCCATCATTAACCACATTGTCGTCAGCACGAGCTTCGTCAAAAGTATCGGGAGCAAATTACCAAGCTGGAAGAGCAGCTCCATGATGCTATACACTTTAATCCGCAAGTGTTCGCTCTTCGAGCAAAAGTTGAGGAGCTGGAGGGAAGCAATCGAGAGCACGAACAGAAGCTGCGATTTGCGGTACGTACCTGGAACTTACGAATGCCAAGGCGCATCAACGTGGGAAGCCAGCCCACTCAGTCCCTGTGTTTTTTGCGATGTATGCAGGTCCAGAAATTGCACCGTAGCCGGAAACGAGAGAGGGAGCTCAAAATGATGAACGATCCATTGTGGGATTGACACCTCGATCCTACAGTGTACAACGAACTCAATCACAGGCGGCTATGGCACGGCAAACTTACCTAGGTCTTGCAAGTTGGCCCCACGTCTAGCCTTGTTAAGAAGCCACGTGGGAGTCCGCGCAGGCAAGAGGCGGCTTGTAGCAGTCAGGAATATACTTGAGCTGGAAGGAATTGAAGGCAAACTTTGTTTTGCCAGTGTTTGCCAGGACGTTAACGCGACGCACACCACGTTCTCTCATGGCATTGCAAAGATGCACACCCTGCTTTACGTGAAAGTAGTCCACCAACAAACGAGGCGTCTCCAATGTCACAGACATTGCTGTGCGATCCTTGCCACTCTTGCAGCACGTAGTTCGCCCAGCACCAAGACGCCGACAGATATCGCTAGACGCAATAAGGATGTTGACCATTTTCTTTTGCACATTCTCTGAGCGAATATTGAGACGGCCTGTGAGCGCTTCGATTTCCGACTGAAGCTCGGACAGCTCAGTCATCTCAGCTTCGCGCTTTTTGTCATCGGACGCTCCAGCCGTAACTTGCGTTTGGTAAACTCGGAAATACCTCTGCAGCATCTGCACGCTCTCAAAGTTAAGTTCATCCTGCAGACTCGAGTTTAGGTAATGGTTGGCCACTGATTGCATCTCATTGATGCCCTGAGTGAACATCACGCCATGAAGCTTGATTGCGTGGCCTTGTTGAAGCACTTCTGGAAGTTTCGAAAACACATCAGGCGGGACAGCAAAGGCAACCACTACGTGGTCTCCAGTAGGGGTGCTTGTCACACTAACACACTTGGACATCTCCATGTGCGGATTAGCCTCGCCAGACTGGACAAGCTGGAAGCTCACTACGTTGTTCAGCCACCGAATGCCCTCCGACATATCCTCCAGCATTCCCTTTTCGGCACCCACAGTGCTAAGCAACGATTCGATGCTAAGTAAGAAACCGGTCGAGCAAGCTAGCGACAACCGTTGACGGTGCTGACCACCACAAGTCGCGGCAAGGCCCACCGCATTGAGGAATGAAGCACCCGCGATGGCTAGCACCTGCGAGCGCACCACATCTTCTCTCATTTCAATACGCTCACGCAGTCGTGGATCTGGTGGACTCTGAGACGACAACTGCTGCTGAAGGCGACGTAACCCACCCTCCTTAAAGCCCATAATATGAGCCGAAGCGCATCCATGCGTTACCACCGAGTACACAAACTCAGTCGTTGGCGACGTCTCACTGTCGCTATCGTCAGATGCGGGTGCATCCTCAAACGATGTAGCTGTCAAGCTGCCACGCTCGATTCGCTCAACGTCACCAGCAAGGTGCACCCGTCTTCCACGAACAAGATGACAGTTAAGATTGGTTGCCATAAATGCTGTAGCTTTGTCCTTCTTCATATTGCTCCGCTTCAAGCAGCCAGTAATGCCTTGCTCACGTCCGTCCTCAAGGGATGCAAACATAGTCTCGTATCGCTTGAGATTATCTTGGTATGATGCGTGAAGGCGCATGTAATGAGCCATCTCAAGTTCCACGTCCCTCAATTTATCTTCCACCTCTTGAACACGTGCGCTCGAACCACTCGAAGCCTTAATATGCAGTCTCATGTCGTGGACTACCTGCTTAGCCTCATCAATGCGCGTCACATTTCTCCGCTGAAGGTACTTCAGAAAAGCGACAGTCATCGATACTGATACATAGGAAGCCGACAATTCCTCTGAAACAAGGACATGGCTGTCTGAATTCGAATCCACCTGCCCACGAAGCATCTCGCTATAGCTCAACCCACCCCTCATGCTGAGAGTAGAGCTGGACATAATATCACCCGACTTTCGCTTCTCCATTTGTTGTATGTCCACCAAAAAGTTGTGCTTCGCATATGTGTACGCATGGCTCACATTGATACTGTGACTGGGTGGAATGAATCGATCCAGAATGAGATAGTACAGTTGCTTGGATGAATCTGTACGATGGCATTCGAGCAGCATCGATGATTCACGCGAGAAGAGCACGTCCAAAGCCGAAATGCGCACAAATCCAAGAGATTTCTGATGATCAAGCACCTCTGAAGCTGGGTTAACCACCGAGAAAATTTCAAACTGCAACATCGAGCGTGCTGCGCGTGGCACAGAAAGCAATGCATTGAAATCACGGGCGTAAAAATCTCCACCACAAGATCGAAGAGAAAGCGAGCTCCGCATCTCCGTGCGCGAAATTTCCTCTGGACGTTGGCCCTGGCGGATGTTGAACAAAACAACTAGCATTTGAGGAACATCTTGCACGGCCTTGCTGCCAATCGAGACAGCCAACTCCACGCTCGGGCGCGGTTTAAATCCTGGCAAACTAAGGCTGGGTGCGCGTGGAGAATTAGACGGCACCAACCCCACGTGCAAATCAGAAGCAGAGTGAGAAGGGGAGTGCATCATTGACAGACCATTGTCGTCGTACGCACGAGCAACGCCATTGAATGATGTTGACTTGGTAAGGATGGATCCAGCACTAGACGATCGAAACAGTCGAGGCTTCGGCTTTGCAGCATCTAATGGGGCAGAAGCAACGCTCGTAAGACGAGAGTTCCGGTGCTGTCTGGACTGCAGTTGTTGCTGCTTTTGCTTTTCCTCATTTTCACGAACCGATCGAGAGTCGTTTGCAGCCTGCTGGATTACTGTCGTATCCGTAGAAAATCGTTTCATGGCATTCATTCCGCTTGTGATGTGCGGGCTCTCCAAGCGTGAAAAACTTGCACGATCAACATTAAGCTCATCAAGCATAGGGGTACTCTCCGAAATTCGTCCCTGCAGCTGAGTACGGAACGATCCACCTTCCGAGCGGCGATCGAAGGATCCATTCATCGTAGCCCGTGAAGCCGACCGCACTCGCTGCGTGATGCATCCATTGATGCACGAGATCCAGGCCTCCATGCTCTCCTCTCCTTGTTCTGCAAACAACGTCAACTTGCGTCCCTCTGTATCAATCGTAAACCGGAACGGGAATCCGTCCTTGGGTGTCGCTTGTACCTTCGTGTTCTCGTCAATCACAATCTCCCCCAGCTTGGCTAATTCCTCAGCCGACGTGTAGTAACACAGCACTGGCCGGTCCCGTCTCAGAATGAAGAAGCGGCGTCTCCACGACTTCCAGAACGAGCCCTGTTTCACCAAATAGCCACTGGTGATGATGTCAGCGTCCGAGAACTGCTCCACGTCGTTGCCGCTCATGTGCACCGTCTTCTTCTGGTACGCGCGTTTGCGTAGTCTAGCCATTGCCTTGCTGCCGTCGTGTGCGTGGTAGAACTGATCTTCGAAGCGGCCGCTCTCCGACACTTTGAGCTTGGGTTTCATCCTCTGCGTCATGTCCGAGAGACGCGACGGGTCCGTCAGGTGCAGCTTGGCCATGCCGTCGTCCTCCGGGACCGCTGGGACGGTGGGCGCTGCGTCCTTGGGCTCTTTCGTCTCTCTCAGACCACGTTTCTTCTCTTTCGAAGCTGCTCCAGCGCTCGCAGGAGGCTCCGCGACCGGCTGCGGGGGCGAGCGCGCCATGGGGAGCGTCCGTGGGGGCTGAGTTACATCTGATTCCAACGTGGGGACCTGCGTCGGCGTCGGCGTCGGCACCAGTGCGGGCGACTTGCTCTTGTTCTTGGCCACGGCCTCAGCCAGCGTCAGCGTCTTGGGCGACGCCTCGACGGGCGACGACGCGCTCCGGTTGCGCGCAGGCGGCGGCGTCTTGGCGTGCGGCTGCTGCATCGGCGACTGGGGACGGCACAGGAGACGCTCGCTCAGCTCAAGAGCCTATGCCGTTCGACTAGACAAGTGCACTGATCTAAATGACGGAAAAACAGATTTTCTGTGGGTTCACTTGGATTTTGTGTACCTATGTGGTGTCGTGGTGTGTGGTACACCATTCAGACCACATGGCTACACTTGTGGAATCTCATCTCATAGCCATGGCGACGCAAGTGAAGGTGGTGGGCGATGCGGCCGCGTACATGGCGCTGGTGGAGCGCAGCAACGAGGCGGCGCCGCTGGTCAAGGCCAACATGCTGCAGGAGGCCGAGACGCTGCTGCGGGACGTGCTGCAGCGCAAGCCAGGCGCGGGCTTCGACGCGGTGTCGGTGGCGCTCACGCAGAACGAGTTGGGGAGCGTTCTGCGGCAGTTGGGGCAGCTGGACGAGGCGCTGGAGCTGCTCACTCAAGCGCTGAAGGTGCGCGACCAGGCGGACGAGGCGGCTGGGATCTCCATCGCGCTGAGGGACGGGAATCTCACGCGGGACGAGATCGCCAAAGTGTACGAGGCCAAGGGCGACTGTGCGAAGGCGCTGGCGATCCGAGCGCCGGGCAAACGCATCTGCGGCAACGAAGCGTGTGATGCGCTGGACTACAAGGCTGAGAACGGGCTGCACGCGTGTAGTCGCTGCAAGTGCGTCTTCTACTGCGGCAAGACATGTCAGCGCCAGGACTGGAAAAACCGCCACAAGTCTCTGTGTCATGGTCCCTGAAGCTGAGTTGCCCGCCTCACGTTAGCAT
Organism: Phytophthora cryptogea; assembly: GCA_000468175.2. NCBI lineage: Eukaryota > Oomycota > Peronosporomycetes > Peronosporales > Peronosporaceae > Phytophthora > Phytophthora cryptogea. The sequence goes on from KV742756.1 coordinate 61,198, forward strand.
CGACACGTTGCTGACTATTGGTGTGGGCTGGCAACGGTAGCGCTGGAAAGATGCGATGGAATTGGAGATGCAATGGACTGCTAACGGAAGATTATGTTAAAGTACTTGTAATGTTATGGTGCAAAATGGAACTTCGTGTAGTGGTGTCAACGGTGGTGGAGTGACGAAAAGGGCTGTTGTTTCAAGTCGGAGAGAGCTCCAACTGCGGTTGAAAGGTTGAATGCCTCGTTCGGTTGCAAACAGTTTGCGCAGGAACTAGTCAGGTACGATGCGGCAGCAAGGACTTGCGTGGCAATAGAGATCTTTTGCCGAGTACATTTCCAAGAGAGCGCTTGTTGTGATCTAGCAACTGTTCACTCGGGCTGTCGTAAAGTTCAATCTGTGTACGCGGCGAAGGTGGAGTGCGCATGTCGGTAGCCGGGATGTTATACTCGTCCACTGAAGCAGGAAGTGAAAGGAAAAATGTTTCGTGGTGGCCTGGTATCGCTTCTCTTGGATCGTTTGCACAGACTCGAATTGCCTCGGGCGTTGTTGGCAACTCGCTTTCTACTGCTGATGAAGGTGTTTGCGGCTCGTTTCCGCTGATAATCTGGTGATGAGAGTCGTCGCCCGTAGAGCTCTTGCTGCTTCCGCTTGAGTTCTCTGACAGGATACGAGCGGCACTTGAAATGGGTTCGTGTGTCAACGTCGCCCCCATGGTTGCGATTATGCCGATGAGCCACTTGTCGTGCTCGAGCGAGTCCGACGAGCGCATGACGTAGCATTTGCGTGCGTTGCCGTTGCGAAGTCGAATGGTGTTGTGCGCGGCCTCTCTACGTGAACACTTGACGAGTCTCACCGTCGAGTCGATGGTATTGTCAACGTGCCCCCAGCAATGCGAGAACGCTGGATGATGAGGTTCAAGGCTGCATGGGTGAAACGTTCGAGCCTCCAAACAACGGAAGCACAGCGCACCAAGTACATGGTGCTCAGTTCCCTGTCAAGTAACGGCAACAGTGAGCTGAGGTACAAGATTGCCAAGTTTTTAACGGATACCGCGCGACTCATGAGGATCGTGGAAGTTGCTTTTCGTTGAGTGGTGTGTTGGTCGCTAATCTAATTGGGAAATGAGCAGAGTGAAGCTGGTTGGCATGGTGAGATGGCTGGTACGAGAGCAACGTCAAACTCAAGTGGACAGCAGAAGGGCAGAAAGAAAGCTGCACGTGACAGTAGTGGGACTCGAGTGGCGAGACCTCGTAGAGGCAGCCAGTATTCATTGGCAAGGAAGGAAAGTGGTAGTCGCAGCGAGCACTTGAATCTTAGCTGACCCCACTTCCAGTTGTCGCTCCAAGAACCGTGATCCAGTTGGACCGACGTCGAATCCTCGGTATTCCGGCAATGATGGCGCTCTCGGCCCCGGTAGCTTTTCCGGCAACTCTATCGGTGGATTTGCACTCTCCATTGGTCTGGGCGATGCGTTAATCTGACGCCCAGCGAAGCTTCCAGTAACCACTTGATTTCTCCCGATACGATGCGCAGGACTAAGGCATTGGAGGATGGTGCAAGAAACACTTTGGTAATGTCATCTCCCTAGAAAATCCACCAATATATGAACTATCCCCCGATGAAAACGAGCTTTTTTCATGACGTCAATGGAGAATACGATTTATTGACGTTTTCTCGGGTATCAAAGACTACAAATTATTCTGTAGCTACTTCACTACACGCCCAAGCAAGACACGAAATGGTCAGAAAGATCAAAACGGTTTCTTGTGCATCGTTGCGTTAACTACTTGCTATTGTTTTTGACTAACATGTCTTACTCTGTTGTGGTAGCAAAACTCCGTCACCAAAAGCGAAGGTATCCAGCACATGCACGCGAAGAAAAAGCGTTTGGATTCTTTAGTTACGTCAAGATTGGAAAATAATTAGCTGGTTTATGAAGCATATCGAGAGATGGTTCTGCGCGCTACGTTGTTTGTGAACAGCTAAACTACGATCTGCGACTTCGGTAGGAGGAATATGGTACCAGCGAGGCTGAAATGGTCCAACTCCGCAACAATTTAGCCGAGAGCGATGACACACTTCATTGCCGATGAATCTTTTCACCGCATCATTCGTTGGGCAGAGCAATTGGTGAGGTATAGACCTTCTTGGGAACTGGACGGACTGGTGCGAGCCTTCACTCGAGTAACGTCGAATTCCTTGGTACGACACGATGTTGACTTGGTTTGGGAGGTGTGGGCGTATTAACACAAGGATATTGAGCACTGAATCGCACCGAAACGCGCCGAGTTGAGTCGTTCGAAGCGCCAGGATATAGCTCGCCCACTTTTGTATCTCGACAGCACTGGACGCTCGCATCACAAAACATTTTCTACTGCAGAGGAGCGTGTTGTGCAAGTTTTATTTGCCGAAACAAGGCAAAAACTTGGCACTTGAGTCGAGCGGAGCCTCCAGCAATATGTGGGCAAGTTTTGATGGCCACGACGTCCATGACAGGTGGATCTGGCTCAGCAAGTGCCAATTGATACTGTTAAGTGCTCTAGCTGTCGGAAACGATGGGCTCAATTGCAAAGTTCACGAAATCTGCTTACACCCCCAGTTCTGTCTCGACAATTCGGCTATGACTATCTCGTCAAGTGGCCTCGTGGCTGCCATAACCACCAAAACGATCTGTTTTTCGTCAGGAGAAATGCAGTTCGTGACTGGATGGCTGCAGTTCGTCCAAACCATTTCGATGTACGAAGTATCCGAAGTTGAAGTGGCCGTCTCATCTCGGCCTTGATTGGTTTTGACGACTCAGCTGACCACGAATGTTACTTACTTGTCCTTCTTGGCGGCGAAAGATACGGCAGATGCTAGTCGAACATGGCGGACGTTGGCCGTATCACCAACAAACGGAGTTTCATCTGTTTTTCTCGGTATTGAGAAACTGAATTGGCGTCGATCCTCTGAAGGTATCCGCGACGTTTGTTTGTTTATTTTCAAGAAAATTTTGCGTACGATTTATTGAGGTGGAATAGTTCTCGCAATTTCTTCTACGACAGAATTATTGTAAAACTGTAAATTGTTTTGCTAGTACTTGCTTCACCTATGTTCTGGATGCAGCTTACCCGAAGACCCAAAGGAGGCACACTGGGCTCACCACCGAAATCGACCTTGACACTTTTGACCCTTTGAGGTCTCGGCACTACATTTGTTTTCAAATCATTTGTACCCTCTTGTTTTTTTTTCGAGTTGGCACGAAAGACTGCAGCACTTTGATGTCTGAGGTGAAACTTGGTATGGTGTGGATGCAGCGACACAGACAAACTCACTTCAAATTGCTTTTCGTATGTGGCGTCAGTTAATGAATGGCATTGGAAGGGAAGGGATTGATTTATGCTGCTGAAAAATATGTGATACTCGGGAAGAACCGATAAATGGTTAACTACAAGGTACACTACTGTCATATAGAGGTTGGTGGGTGAGGCAATCGCGTAAAGCTAGATGGCCATGACTGCCAAATACTGAGACGTCAGTTGTGGTTGGTATCCACAAAAATGGTTGACTCTACATCGGCAATAATTAGAGGAGGGGGATACAAGCGCGGCTCGTTGCCTTGAAGTGGGTAGTGGAAACCATCACGCTGCGCAGCCAACAGTGTTGCAGCGCTCTGCGTCGATACGAATCGGCCGAAGACTGGCAATTTGAGTGTTAAACTCACGCGTCTCCACAGCCACTTGGCCCACTGAAGTGCGAGTTTTCGTAGCCATCCGCAAGTCTCTTGAGTGCATCGAGGGAGTGAGATGGTCGAGTGTGAGCAGTTAAAGACACTCGGTTGGAGGTTTCTTGCTCCCGTTTGGCGATGGAGGTTTGAGGGTTGTTTGAGACCTGCGTCGACATTGGCTCTGGTATCGCGAGAGAAGCTCGGAGTTCAGCACACCACACCTCGCGTTCCATGGCGTTGGTTGCACGCATGACAAGGTGTTTGCCACTGGGACCATACTGACGACGAATGAGGTTTTTGTCGGTATCATTCGAGCAGCCAGCAATGTCTGGCCTGGACGCAGACAACCCGCTGCTGAAAGTTCATTGGTGATATACGCTGCAACTTGTACAGGCAGCACTCATCAAAGATCTAGACGCTACCAAGTTTTTTCATGGCCTGAGGCGTCCACGACGAATGGAGCCGGCTCAGCGCTATGAGTGTCAGAAGCAACTGGCTCAAATACAAAGTTCACATATACTCTCAGTTTCTGACTCGTTAAGACTCGTCAAGTGTCTTCGTGGCTGCCATAACCACCAAAACGATCTGTTTTTCGTCAGGAGAAATGCAGTTCATGACAGGATGGCTACAGTATGTTCAAATCAATTCGACGGTACAAAGTACTTTCATCTGATTTTGTAGTGGCCGTCATCTCGGCCTCGATTGGTTTTGACGACTCAGCTGACCTCGAATGCTACTTACTTGTCCTTCTTGGCGGCGAAAGATACGACAGATGCTAGTTGAACATGGTGGGCGTTGGCCGTATCACCAACCAAGGAAGTTTTATCTTTTGTTTCTCCGTAGTAGATGACGAATTCACGAATTTCGAGTTTGTCAGCGAGTCTTTTTATTTGATCGACATCGAGKACAACMGATGTGCAGATCACCCTGCGAGTTACAATAATACAAAAACGTTAAAGACTTGTTGCACCATTGCCCTMAACACTTRTCTCGTACTTGGAGCACAACCTGYATCACTAAAAGCTAAAAAATAATCATCTATAAACAACTTTGTTTAGCAAAAATAAAATGCAGATCGCCTAAGGCGGCACCAATCACTTTTGCTTCGACTCGTCCTCCTGGCTATTAGTCTTTTCTTCCTCATCATCTTCCTTCACCTCTTCGTCCTCGTCCAGCTCCACTTCTTCATCCTTTGTAGCTTCCGCCTCATTCAGAGGGGCGTCGTCACCCTTCTGCTCGAGAGCAGCAAGCTCCTCCGCACGCATCGGCGGCGCAATGAACCACGGCAGCTTTCCGCGCTGGTAGTCGTTGATCATCTGCACGGCAACGTTGTTGTAGTCAGGCTCGCCCTTCTGCAGCAGCTTACCGCACTTGTTAGCAAGCTTCTCGAGGAAATCCCATTCGTCCTTCCACTCTTCAATGCCGTACACCTTCACGATGAACTCCTTCTTGACGCGTTGGAGGATGGTCAAAATGAAGTCCGTTGGCTGAGGCAAGCGCTCCGCGCGAACAACACCCTTGAGCACCGTCTCAATCTCGTCATCACCCGTGTCGTACACGATACCGGGGCAATCGATCAGGAAGATGCGACGCATGAGCGTAATGTACTGCCACACCTTGGTCTCACCAGGGATCGGAGCCACTTTACACACCTTCTTCTTGCGTAGCGCGTTGATAACCGAGCTCTTACCCACATTCGGGTAACCAATAAGGCCCACCGAGATTTGCTTTTTATCCTGGTGCAGTTTCGCAAACTGGCGCAGCAGGTTAATCAGCGCGCCCTTGCCGAACGGGTTGCTCATGGACGCGTGGAAAGCCAGCGTAGGAGTCGTCTCGCTGAGTTTCTGCACCCAGCGCTTGGTGACCCAGTTGGGCACCAGATCGCACTTGTTAATGACAAAGATCAGGTGCTTGTGGGAAGCGTTCTTGCGAATGTGGTTCTCCACGTGAGCACATCGCGTACCAGGCACATTGCGTGCGTCCAGCACCTGGATGACCACGTCGGAACAATCCAGCACCTTGTAAAGTTCGCCCCAAATACGCTTGGACTGTCCCTTGTTGAACACGTCATGCGAGACTTCTTCCTTGAACTCCTGCTCCACCACAATGTTGCGATCCGGTCCCTTGGTCTCGTACTTCTCAGCGTTATCCTGAGCCCTAGAGAGAAGCGACGCGTAGTCCGTGGCGGCGATTTTAGCGCGCTTACGACTGCGCTTGCCGTTGAAGACCTCGTCGTAGCTCTCGGTCTCCAGCAGCTTCATGCGGCTGGTCTTCTCGCTCTCCTGCAAAAGTCCCATCGGCAGCTTACGCGTACGCAGCACGACGGAGTACGGGTCGGCGGCCTTGAGCGACATCTCGTTGCGAAACTTGTCCAGCTCCTTCTGGCCCACGACGCGCGTGTTGCCGAACCATCGGCGGTCCGGCTGCACGCGTCCGCTGGCACTGGTGATCTCCTGTCCGCCGACCTTGTTCTTCATCATGAGACTGCCGCCCACGACTTTGCCGGCCTTGTTGCGGATGGGGCCGCTGTTGCGGTACATGTTGAGGCGCTTGATGGTGCTCTTGTCGCGCATGTTGGCGGCCTTCTGGCGCTTAGGCACCTTGCGGTTCGGGTTGTCGGCCGACGCCTTGGAGGTGTTGATGCCCTTGCCCATGATGCGATTGCTGCGGTGCTTCGACTCTAAGAGGAGGAGGAGGAGGAGGAGGCGATTCCTGGGGCAAATGTCGTCTGGAGCTCTTCGCGGCCCGTTGGAACGATTGGTTGGACGCGTCGACCGCGCATTTTCAGCCAATCGGTAGACGCTTCAGTTCTTTTTGGCCAATCCTGGAGTTCGTGACGTCGCCTGCGTCAGGAGGAGTCTCGACGTTTCGTTATTTACAGCATACCCTCGCTAAATAACGGTCCACCTGCGCTTTTGTTCTTCTGGAAACTGCATAACTAGCCTCTTCCGACCCAGATCAGGTTGTCATTCTTGAGCAGACGCCATGGCGACGATGGCGCTGGCGGCGCAGCAGCAGCAGGAGCGCGCTGAGATGGCGTCGTACCTGTACGAGAAGCACCTGCTGCACCAGGACGGCGTGGCCGGCACGCTGAGCATCCGCCTCGTGGCCGCGCGCAACCTCCGGGCCGCCGCCTCCATGTTCTGGGTGCGCACGTGCAACCCGTACGTGATTTTCCGCGTGGGCAAGCAGAGCGTGCGCAGCTCCACGATCCCCAGCAATGACAACCCGACGTGGCGACGTGAGTTCCTGGAAGTGAAGCTCCCGAAGCTAGATCTGAAGCGCCAGCCGTTGGGAGAGCACTCGGATGTGAGACTGGAGCTCATTGTGGACGCCATGAACGAGGACTCGCTCACGGGCAAAGCTACAGAGGCCGTGGGCATGGCCAGTGGATCCGTTATTGGCACGGCGGCGGTGGACTTGACGCCGCTCATTGAGGGCAAGGACGACGTGCTGGACCAGTGGATCCCTCTCAGTGGAGCACTGCCCATGGCCGGCGCGAGTGGAGCGAACACAGGCAAGAAACAGCAGCCGGAAGCAGGTCTGAGCTTGGGTGAAGTGCGGATCGTGCTGCAGTACGAACCGCACGGAATGGAGCCCCGTGTCGGAGACGTGGTCAAGTGTGAGGGCTTCGGGTCGTACCCATCTGCCGTGCTCGGTCCCGTGGAGGAGCTGGAGCTCCATGTGAAGAAGACGAGTGGCAGCTACCTACTGTGCAGTTACACGACCCAGTCGGGCTATGAGGCTGCACTCCGAGTGCACCGCAACAACGTGTTCGTAGTGCATCGTGGCAGCCTCTTTGACCGTTTCTACGAGTCGTGCATCGTCGAACCGCTCGAGTTCGTGGGCAGCACGCCTCTCGGCCAGTCAGCCAAGGAGGTATTGCGCCCGTATATGAACGTGGCTCGTGCATTTAGTGGTCCCGCTCTGGTTGCAACGAAGGCGACGCTGATGACGACGTACCGGGCGTCAACTGCCGCGATTGGAGCTGTCGTGGACTCTCTGGACGAGTAGGAAATGACTGCAACGTCGGAACATGTAGTGGTGGTATGTAGGGAATTAGGAGAGAAAAAAGCAAAGCGCCTTCGTAGGTGTAGCACAAATTCAAATTCACGTAAAACAATGAAAGGCGATTTCGCGGTAAACTTACGCTTTCAGGGTGCAGAATTGAGAAAGAAGAGATGTAGGCGTGTCCAAGTTTTCGTCCTGCTCCAAACACTGCCTTCTTGGGCTTCTCCACTTCCTATCGCGAAAATACTCTCCATCAGATGCGTGTTTTTGAACCGTATTTTCGAGACCAGTGGTTCTGAAGCAGCAACGCCATCTCAGAATCACGTAGCAAAAGACAGCATCCTCGCTACGTGGGTTTAGTCGCTGATCGGTGCTTCTGAAAGCCCTTCACGGCATCAACCAGAATGCGTGTTTCGTCATGTTGTTGTGCACAAGCTGGACTAGATGGCAAAATCTGTTGTGTTGGGTGACCTACTCCACGCACAGATAAACACCAGCACGGACAACAGCTTTCGAGTAGATTTCAAAACAACAGCAAGGGTAGTAGAACTGCAACAGAAATGAATGATGGATGAATGAGAAACAAGGAATGATAGATCATGTAAACTGTCCGATTCAAGCTGTTCGATTCAACGTATTTATCGCGACTGTCAGTGCGCCTACCGCACTCTTTAATGATACGCAACTTCCGTTGCTTGATCGCCTCTTCTTCATGCCGTTTGACCTGCGCGAGCGCTGTCAGCTGGGCCACCTATTGCTGCGCATGCGTCGTGTGATTTTCTTGCACCTTGAGCATCTTTTCAAGGAACTTCACGTTGTAGGCCGCCTCAGTCGATTGCCTCTGGAGCTCTTCCTCTAGTCGCGTCTTGTCCTCCGAGAGCTGGCTCACCTGTCCCTGCAGGCGCTGGTTGACCGCCGAGAGCTGACTCACCTGTCCCTGGAGGCGCTGGTTGGCCTCCGAGAGCTGGCTCACCTGGCGCTGGTTGACATCCGAAAGACCCCCGGTGTACGTGTTCAACTGCTTGTAGTGCTGCTCGAGACCTCCGGTGTACTGCTTGTATTGCTGCTCGAGCTCGCTCACACGTCGGCGTAGGTAGTTTAACTCGGCGATCAGGCCCGGCGTGTCATTCGACGCTATCGCTGCTGTCTTCTCGGTCCGCTTGTGGCAATCTGGAAAGTGCAGTCGAATAAGCGCGGGCTTTTTAAACTTTTAAAAATTGTGCGTAAATCTTTTTTATTGAAGTGCAATAAAAATTACTGTGAAATTGACTATCGAATTGACCCTAGCAAGTCTACAATGTATTCATCCTTCCCTCCACAGTGTCTTGCGGGGGTACATGTACATTATCGCATATTGTATACTACGCAAAAGTTGCCAGCGTATTGCACATATTTCAACATGCCCAGCATCCCGACAGTGTCAGGTGCTCAACGTTAGTGTTGCTCAGAAGCACATGAACACTCATCAACTTTACTTGCTAATACAGTAGACACTTTTTCACCGGAAATGATCGTACGCAATTGCTAAAAATCGCAGTGAACTTTGTGGTGCTCTTTGTCAAATGTACCACATGTTACTTCGTGGTGTGACACATTGTCTGCGTGTAGATTAGATAAGTGCATTACTGTACTTCGCCGACTAGTACGGCGGGTCTAGCTCGTTGTGCTCTGTAAATTTCTTAGTGCTGCTCTTGGATTGTGCTGACCTCATCTTGGACTACTGGATTTGGATGTGCTGGATCATTTCGATCTCTTTGGTTCTGTGTGCCTACATTGTTGGAAACTGCACTTGATCTGTATGGCCGAAGGTCTGCACTAGCTTGGAAAATGAAAAGTGATTATTTGTTGTTAGCTCTACCTACTGCACTGAGCTCCAACACTTACTTAAGCGGGCTTCGCCGCTCAACATGTATGGGACCCGCATCGGGTTGCTTCTTGTAGCTCCAGTATGCTCCACGACGCTGATACGCTTAAATCAGATACCCGGGTCTCGTCGTCGTCGCCTCCCAACATGCCCATGGTTGAGGTACAGCCTTCAGAAGGAATCGAGATTCCAACACGCCTCCCTCGAAGTTAGAACTTCGAACACTACGCCTTGTCAACGCCTGCCTCAGCTAGCAGACTCTTGTGTCGCATGGCTTCGTAAATGTATCAGCTGGATTGTCTTCTCCTTTCACCTTGTGATTCTTGATCACACCTTTCTCCACTTGCTCTCGCACATAATGCCAACGCAGTTCAATGTACCGAGTTCAACGGCTGTAGGTAGGATTCGAAGCCATAATATAAGCGGCCTGGTTATCAATTCCAATGCGCAGTTCCACTGCCTGTTTTGGAAGTATTTCTTGCAGGATGTTGCTCTGTGCAGATGCTCCCATAACTGCTTCACAAGCTGCCACGTACTCTGCTTCAGCAGTGGACAATGCGACAATGGACTGTCGTCTTGACATCCACGAAATAGCACCACCTGCCAGGGTAAACACGAAACCTGTAGTGCTTTTCCGGGTCTCGGGATCATTGCCCAGTCACTGTCACAATAGCCCTCCAGTACAATGGTTTTTGCCTCGCTCGACTGCCGCTCATACGTGATACCGTAGTCCACAGTAACGCAGCACACGCTTCAATGCACCAACATGTTTGCTTGATGATTTCGCCACAAAACGACTGAGTTGACTCAACGCGAACACCAAATCTGGCCGAGTGCTCGTCGCTAAGTACATCAACATGCCAATTGCTTCACGATAGGGAAAACTAGTGTCACTCTCTTCCCCCTCGCTCAATGGCGCAAAGCGTGCGTTCACTTCCATCGGATTTCCTACTGCGTGAGCCTCATCATAGCCAAACTTCTCCAAAATCTCACGCGTGTACTTGCTCTGCTTGATAGTCATATGGTCACTAGTCTGATCCACTTCAACGCCAAGATACTGGGTCAAAAGGCCCTGGTCCTTGATTCCGTACTCTTTGTACAAATCCACAAACAAGTTCACCTTACTCTGCTCATCATTGGTCGCCACTAAGATGTCATCCGCGTAGACCAACACAAGCATAATCTTCTCATCTTCATGCTTGTCGTACAAGCACGGCTCGGTCAGCGATCGCTGGAAACCTCGGGTTGTTAACCACTGGTTTACCTCGGTGTTCCACTCACGACCCGACTGCCTTAGTCCGTACAGTGCTTTCATGACCACATACATGTGCCCCTCGACTTCACGTACTGCCGTATGCCAAGTTTTGCATTTAGATATGCAGTATTGATGTCTCCACCATAGAGCTTCAGGTGCAATGCTGCTGCCACCCCGAGCACCAATCGGAAGGACGACATCCGCGCCACCGGTGAGAAAGTATCACCGAAGCCTATTCCAGGCCTTTGATAGTTGCCCAAACCCACCAGTGTCGCCTTAAAACGAATCACGTAGCCCTGGTGTCCGACTTGATGTCATAGACCCATCTTGTCTTGATTGGTTTTGCATCCTCTGGAACATCCTCAACAGAAATCGCCTCGAGATCATTTTTCGCTCTCATTCAAGCCATCTCTTGTAACTCAGCTTCACGCCAGAAGTCTCGAAACTTTGACCTCATAGCGTCCCTGTGGTTACTGGGAATCTTGATGGTACTAGCTCTGATCTGTCTGCCATTTTGGTCAAGTACTCGGGACGTACTCTGCACTAAATTCGCCACATAGTCGTCCAAGTAACTCGGCCGACGGCGCTCATGGTATTCCCGTAACCTCGTGCGAGTCCGAATACCATGAGCGCCGTCGCGGCCGAGTTACTTGGACGACTATGTGGCGAATGTAGTCCAGAGTACGTCCCGAGTACTTGACCAAAATGGCAGACCGATCAGAGCTAGTACCATCAAGATTCCCAGGAACTTTGACCTCATAGCGTTCCTGTGGTTACTGGGAATCTTGATGGTACTAGCTCTGATCGGTCTGCCATTTTGGCCAAGTACTCGGGACGTACTCTGCGCTACATTCGCCTGTCGTGTAGGAACACGATGAAATTTTCTTCCTAGTCGGATGAGTCCCACCAACAACACACGCTTCCCTCGAAAGGTCGGCGAATAT
>AUWJ02024388.1:0-17397 GCA_000468175.2 Phytophthora cryptogea
TGAAGCGTCAAGGCCGATCGACGCCTTATAAGGCAACTACACAAGCAAAATTGCTTCAATCCTGCATCTGACACAAGTCGTCGATGCTGACCTCAGTGATCTTGACAAAACCTAAGCCAGAGACAGAATAGCCGTCCAGTACGTCACCTACACGTTTCGATCGACGTGGAATGAAGCGCACTAACCTCTATCGATATTCCGTGGATCAAACGAGACTCGCCGATTAGGTGAAGCTGAAGTGAGTACAGACAGCAACCAAAAACGAAAATCAAATGCTTCATGAAAACGAGAATCCCTTGCTTTAATCCCAAGTAGAAGTCCTGGGCTTGTGCATGCTGTCCACGTACCGGTATATGAACTGGATGACGTGAAGTGATGAAATTATCGCCAGCCTGAAGACCCAAGATATTTGTGTCCAACAAAACTACAGTTTATCCCAGATATTTTGTTGATGTGTTAGCCTTCTATGCTGAAATGCAGGGAATTCGAAGAGCTGTATGCCACCATCAATTAACCGAATGAATGAGTGGCAAAATGTTGGCTACGGTCATGTATTCTATTCAGCATTTTTACTCTGTTGTACTAACATCGCAAACGTTTATTCGAGTATAAAACATACCCATTGGCTTTCATGCCATTTACAGCATGTGGAATCGAATCGAAATACTTGAAAACTTCAAACGTTTCCCTAAATCCTTGATTAATGAATATGTAATATTGGTTACATACGATTTCGCGCTAGCACATGTAGATGGCTTCTCTACATTATTGATGTCACTTATTTTATTCCCATACACTGTCAGGATGCGGATCTCTTGGTTTCCAGAATATCATTGCGAAAAGTTTCCGCTTGTCGAATCGTAGATATCGTGAAACTCCTTGTTGTCGGTTTACTCGGGTGTGCTCGTGCTCACGTAATGAACCAGCTAGTACTGTTATTTTCCACAGTGTAAAGCTAAAGGTGCGTGAGCTACGTCCAATTATGACAAAATAGGTCACCTTTGTCAAGCTTTGCATCTATCCATGATGCTCCAACGTTCACTGGCGTTATCCAAGTCTTGGTTTTAAAGCTTTGCAGGCATGCTGCTAAAGTTGTAAAAAAAATGGGCCAAATTTTAGGATTCTACGCCGTCACAAAGTCATTGTCGCAACTTGTTCGACTTGCCTTTCTTCGGTTTTCGATTAAATTCCTTGTGACCAGCTCAGTCTTGTACACGCATGTTTTGGTGATATTTCTTGTCGACATTTAAGCTGTGAACCTGGTGGTTGTAAAGTTAACGAAACGAAATTGCGATCTGTAGTGTTTGAATTGCTGGTTCATCTCTTGTTTCTCAAACACTACATCGCCAGCTTTTACCGTGGGCGACACGATCGCCATTACCGTCGATAACAACAACTCATTTTCTTCCCCAAGGGTTGATACTCACGTGAGGCTAGGTGCCACCAAGTCGTACCTGCAGTGCTGAATACATTCGTTCGTACACGTTGGAATAGTACTGACCTTGCGGACCCAAACGTTCGAGCTTCGCTGTAACTTGTGGCGGAGTTTTTCTGTCCCGAAGCCAAAACTCCAGACGCTTCATGATAATGGTATGGCTATCTCGAGGTGCATAGCGCGAAGGCCGACCCCCATATCTGTTGTAGTACTCCGTGAAATACTTGCTGTAGTACTTGAAGGCGTCGTCGGCCTCGTCCAAAACGTCCAACTTGTGGAGGATTCCGTCGGGAGATTTTTGCTTGTCCAGCCATTTCGCTCTCGCAGCCTTCATCCTCATTCCATTAAAAAGCATTTTGGTCCCATCCCACGCATACCCCGCTCTTCTTCATCTTCAGTTGGTGATTCGGTGTGCCCAGTGAACCGCGTTTCCTCTCTCAGCATCCTTTTCACAGGACTGAGAGATTGATCAGCTGAAACAGCCTCGATTCGAACTACCAAGTTAATCGCGAACACGACGAGCAGCAAGTGGCGCAGTCCCATTCTTATCCGGTGGGTTTTGAGACTTGAACAGCGTACGGCAAATTGAGATATGAGTGAATCCGAATGGCATCTTGGTTGGTTCGCACCCGACTGGTTGTGTTTTCGCCGTTCCTCAAGGCGTGCATACCCAGTTCTATGGCCAAATTAGTTCGGTGCTTATGGCCTTGCAGCTTTCGACATTCGTGCGCTAAGATGTGCAACAACACAACGCTCTACATGTATTGTTGGATCAAATAAGTCTTATTTTTTAGTGTTACTGCGTAGTACTTGTAGACCAAACAGTTTTAATGCAAGAACGAAGCGTGGTGTCGTTTGGTAACTACAGGCGAAAGAGAGCGCAATACAAATGTTGGTATATTTATGAAGTGGTACATTACGATAGGGAAATCTACATTCGCCTCGGCGACTCAACGCTCCAAAAATCGAGTAAAGTGTCTAAATTGTGTTTCTACTGTCTGGAAACCTCATTGAAGTACTTGTAGAGTAGGAAGTGCAGTCAAAATTTACACAACTACAACTTTGTGGATTTGAAAATGATTGGGGTTTCTACAATAATTATGCACATGTAGTGTAGTGTAAACGCGTTTCGCGAACGTGAAATTTCTTTGAAATCGTGTCACACTAATGCCGTACGAGAAAACAAAAATTGGGAGGGGAGAGGGGTGGGGTCAGGTTGTGGTGCTTGCCGCTCGGACCATCGTAACGACGAATTCAGTTGTCGAGGCACTATTTCCAGCCGTTTATTTGAATGATCAAATTCTGGGAAAAGATGCAAGTTGGTGTAGCAAGATAATACCCGCGCAAGTATATTGACAATGTCGCACTGTATTATCCAAAGCGGTTGCTGCAAACCGACGACCTCGGTTGCAATGAAGTTGGAAGAACAATCAAAAATGTGATTATTACTCCCGATGTCGCGAAAGATACAGTAGATACCGCTCCTGTTTACGACGTTGCAGCGTAATACTTTGTATTAAGTTAGTGCGTACGTACAGTACCATATGCAGCGTTCAACACTTGGTTGTACATGGAGTGTCTCTAAAACGTAATCCTACCTCATCCGAAGATGAAGAAGATCGTTCATCGCACTACACCAGCGCACGGCGTCAGTGCTATGCCACATCAATCAATACTGTACAGTATCCCAAGATCTTCGAAGAGCATACTGTACTGATTGTGACTTGCTGTGATCACATTGTTAGGGGTGCAATTCGTCACTGACCTCTTCACCCGCCAACTAGAAATGGAGGCCTCTCGCATTCGTCAATAGGAAGCGCGCGATTGATACAACATCATTTGTCAGTGGTGCACGACTTACGGCATTTGAGTCGTCTCGCTTGCGCCAACACTCGGGAAACGTGCATTCAGGCAGCGCTGAAAGATGCAGCAGTCAACACACGAAGTGTCTCGTAACGTGCAGTGCACGTACATGAGGAAAGTGCATTTTAATGCATTTTACTAAGTAATGCATTGCCCATTTCCCCCTCGAAACGCATATGTTGTGTGGTCGTACACCATCATAATCAAGCATTCCTGCACTCTATAGATCAGTTGACTGCTCCACTCCAATGGCCCAAGTGCGTCACCGTCGCCAGGCCGCCGCCTCGACGTCCCCCGTCGCCTCGCCGTCCTCGCACGTGCCCGAGAAGAAGCGTCGCCACCGCTTCCACCCGTCGCTGCCTCGTGCTTGGCTCGTGGTCGTGGGTTTTGTTGCATTTTACGCTGCATCTTTCAGCATCGTGAGCTTCTGGCACACGTGGCTGCCGTCTCCCAAAGGGTTAAATGCGCCCGCCAATGAATTCTCCGAGGCCAGAGCCAGGGACGTCCTGGAGAGCATCATGAGCTTCGGGTACCGTCCTGTTGGTACACGAGCCAACGAGGAATTGACGCCAAAGTATTTGCTGCAACAGGTGGGGGGGGGCTTTCGTGATATTTATGAGGAGAATATCACGGTACTAACGTGATATTATTGATTCTTTTTTTTTAGATTGAAGAAATTAAGACTAGTAAACCAGATGGGGTGGGGGTCGAAGTGGACGTCCAGAAACCATCGGGTGCCTTCGGACTCGACTTCATCGCCCAGTTCCAGAACATTTACGCCAATGTCACCAATATTCTCGTTAAAGTATCACCAGCGGATGCAAGTCCCGAGGCGCTGAATAATTCGCTCATGATTTCGTCCCATTATGATGCAGCCATTGGCGGTGCTGCAGCGTCGGATGACGGAGTGAACATTGCAATTATGGTGGAACTACTCAGGATGTTCGTGCTCAACCCACCCAAGCACGCGACGTTGGTGTTTAATTTTAATGGAGCAGAGGAGACGATCATGCAAGCGGCACACGGTTTCATCACGCAGCACCCGTGGACGAACAGTATTCGAGCTTTTATCAATTTAGAAGCTGCGGGGGCTGGCGGTCGGGAGCTGCTTTTCCAGACAGGGAGTGATGAGCTTGCGTTGGCTTATGCCCAAGGAGCCAAGTACCCACATGCGAGTATCATTGCACAAGAATTGTTTCAGTCGGGCATCATCCCTGCTGATACGGACTACCGTATTTACCGAGATTTTGGCTACGTGGCTGGCATGGACTTTGCGTATATTGCCAATGGATACGTCTACCACACGACGTTGGACGATGTGTCACGTATTCAGCAGGGTGCGATCCAACGTCTGGGCGAAAATGTTGTTGGCGTAGTGAACCAACTGGGCAGTGAGCCTGGCCGTCTGAAAAAGGTCGCGGAGAACCCGCAGAGTTCCAACACGTTCTTCTCAGATGTCATGGGGCTGACGATGGTGACAGCGAGCAAGGAGTCCACATTCATTCTCTGCAGCGGCGTGTTATTGATGGCGGTGCTTTACCTTCTGCTGTCCCCAGTCTCGATTTCGGAGCGTTTGACTGCGTTGATGCTGATCACGCGATGCTTTGGTACCGCATTTGCTGCATCGTTGACGGTTGGAATTTTGCTGAGCTTGTACGCACCCCTCCCGTGGTATTCCCAACCATACCTGGCGGGCGCACTTTTCCTAGCTCCGGCACTTGCTGGAATGCTTCATCAGCTGGCGTCAGCACTGGAGACAAAGGCACACAAAGTGACACCTGAGGCTCTGTGGCTTCTGGAGGAGAGTCTGTTTGAGGCCATGATGTGTATCTGGATGGGGGCTCTAGTCATTTGCATGCAACTCGGGCTCATCTCAAGCTACATTTTGGCTGTGTGGATCTTCTTCCCGCTTGTGGGGCAGGTTTTGTGTCAGCTTTTGCAGCGCTTCCGCATGTTCTCATCGACTATTTACATTTGTGTTTCGCTGGGTGCGATGATTATCCCTGTGATCCACACAATGTGTTGCTTTGCGATTGCGTTGATGTTCTTCATCCCGTTGCTGGGGCGAAGCGGGCCTGTGGTGCCACCCGACGTTGTTCTATCGCTGCTGATGTGCATCATCCTCCTGGTACGTTTTAATGTTATTTGTGGTTGTTAAAACTGCGTACTCATTGCTGCTGTAGATTATGGTTTCGTATTCCGGACGAGTGTTTTGCTTCTTGCCCGTGAAACAGCTGAAGCTAGTTCGTAATGTCTGCGTTATCATTATGGCGGTATCTGTTGCGTACGCTTCAATTCGGTACGCATATGCTACCTGTTCTAGTGCATTACATGAAAAGTATTCTGACACGATCTATCAATTTGTAGCAATCCGTACTCCGATATTTGCCCAAAGCGTATCATGTTGCAGCACGTGGAGCGTGAAGTTATTCTTCGTAATGGCGACGTTCAAACAGACTCGGGGCTTTGGATTAACTCCCTCGATTTCCGCGGACCTGATCCCATCAAGAGCAGCCTGGTCAGCACACAGTGGAAGGATGCGCGTGTGCATGTGGCACCTGAAGAATTGACCGACCAAGCAGAAGTGTACGGGCACATGCCGTGGTCACTCCCAGTGAAGCACATGCTCCCCGAAGACAAGTCGTGGTACCTCCCTGCTGCAGCTCCAGCTCTCCCAACTAACGCTGAAAGGGCCAAGTACGTTGCTACAGCATATTTTATGGAGGAGAATCACCGTTAACTAGTTCCTTTTCTCCTCGCAGGTTGGAAGTCCTGTCATCGACATATTCTAAGGAGACAAACCGCCGCAAAATCCACTTTGTGTTCACGGGACCTTCGCACATGAATCTCTTTATTGATGCCAAGAAAACCAAGTTGACTTCATGGTGCGTGCTTTTTTCTCATGAAAAGTTGCTATTGGTCTAACCTTTTGTTGAATTGTGTTGACGATTGTAGGTCGATGGGAAATGGCGTCAGTGGGCCCGTGGCTGAGGCTGAAGACGCCTATATCCTTCAGTTCTGCAGTGGCACTATTCCGTCGACTTACCACTTCTGGATCGAGGCCGAGTCCAACAAGCCCATTGATGTTGCTTTCGTTGGCCACTTCCTCGAAGTCACGACTCCAGAGATGAAGGAGTTTTCCGACGCACTGCCGTCCTGGACTGTCGTCGCCTCTGCTGTCTCCACATGGACGAAGATGCAGATCTAGAGTTTTGCACTTCTCTTCTTTGGCCACGCGCAGCTAAAGCTGTTGCGATGACCTTCGCACCACTTCGTGCGTTCTGCTAGCGATCAATAAAATGCAAAGCTAGCATTAAATCGTTACCCAAGTTCACGAAGTGTTTATGATCTGGCTGTGCCATGGTCGTCGTCAATATGGGGCAGCTCAGTATTCCCGCTTTGAGCGTCATCATCACTCTCATCGCTCTCCACGAGTTCATCAGGATTGACGACTAGCTCGTGATCCCTGGCGCTTAAAACGTGGTCACTGATTTCGTCACTTGGTCCACGCTCAGCGTGACGAGATGGCAGTCGCATTGTCGATGCATTTGCCGAGTCAATCGGTACTGTATCAGGAGTTTTATGAGCTAACGTGACCAGGAGACCGCGCTCGTCCTCGTCCTCAGAAGTCAAGTCATCGTCTGACAATGCCATTTTCTTGGGCGTGTATTCATGGCGGAATTTCATAAATCCTTCCTTGGTGAACTCAAGCTCCTCGACCCCGTCCTGCTCGCTGTCGACAAGTACAAAACAACAATTAGCAAGTTATTCTCTTCGTGAACCTCTTCACTCGACTCACATGATGTTGCCATAGGTTTCAAGGAACCTCTCCGTATCGTCGAGAGAAAGTGTGGACCGGCAGCTCCCGAGAAAAAGTCGCAGTTCCTGCATACTCACGCGTCCTCGACGATACGTGTCCAGCAGCTTCCACTCGTTCTCCAGCACCTTTTCGTTCCACAATTTCCTCGCAGTCTCCTCGGCACTCGGCACTGGAATCTCAGGAGTTGGCGCCTCATTTTCCGTTGAAGGGATTTGCACCCCACCTTCCACCACTTCAGCCTCTGGAGCTTCACTGACAATTGATGGAGCCACTTGCACATGGCTGTCCACAATTTTCATAAACTCTTCACTCCAACTATTAGTTTGTATCCGTTAACGAGATTCTGGTAAGCTTACCATTGAGGTAGACTTCTCCAAGGTCTCGAACTTGCGTCCTATTGACGTCCAGTCCCAACTAAACAGCACGAAAAAGTGTCAACAAAGTTTCAAAACTTGTCTACGATCTCCACGCACAAGCGCAAACATCCGATAGGCCTGATCCGCTGAGACGGCGCCATCTCCATCCGTGTCGAAGTATCGAAATATCTGGTGTGCGTTATCAGTTAGCTCCGTTGTAGTCATCGACAGCAACTCAGAGACCCACCACACGGAGATCAGCCAAATCTCCGTCGCCGAGGCGTTCAACTCGAGAGTCGAACGAGGCCTGGAACGACGCCTGCACGATATCCATCCTAAAGCGTCGCGATACCAAAGTGTATCACCTCATTTCGGGCTACAAAATACTGTCGGCAAGTCAACTTTGCAGCGACAAAGTGCCGTTATGTTCCCGCTCCCGGCACAAAATGCATTGCACAAATATAATGCGTCTCTCTAATAGCGGTGCCAACACACAGCTTGTCGTGGAAAGCAGTGGGCTACGTGCATGTATTTCCATGCAGACCAAGACGCCAATTTAACTCAGCTCGACCAGCAAAGTGTACTCAGCACGATACCAGAAGCTATCATTTCGAGACGAATCACCGCCATATATTACTGTTGCTCGGGTATCGAAAACGACAAACCGTCTCGAAATGATAGCACCTAAGCCGAATTTCCGCCTGATGCGGTGCGCATCACGTTCGGCTGTTTTGAGTCCAGCTGCGCACATCTTGCCCGATCTTCCTGCTGCGTTTTGATTGGTGAACAACTTCAATACGTGTTGCAGCAAAAGGTCAGTGAAGTGGCTGCATCGAGCAGATAATGTGATTGCAGTAGCCTAGTGCTCTGCATCCTGATAAGACAACACTAGCAGACAGCAGCAAGACCTCGCCTTTATTGTAGTGCCTCCATCATTGCTACTTCCGCACTGCAGGTCCAATACGACCGGACCCATTTCGATAGGGCACCTCTTTTTTGGCTGACCCGGATGATGAGCTGATAGGATGGGCAATCGCCGCGGCAGAGTCGAATCGCTTCAAGTTCGCTGACTAACTCGGCAACAACTTGTCCTGAACAATTGCGTCGAAGTAACTCAGCACTACGCAACGCTGCGCTGCATAACGAGACCAAAGCTTTCAAAGCTCCGTCGATATTCATGGCATTGCCGTTCGCGGTCGCGTTGGGGATCTCCTACGGTGGTCCGGTTCTTGAAGGCGGGCTGGCGCCGACAGGTGGATCGCGATGCCAGTCAGCGTAGCACTGCTCGACACACGTGGCCGTCCCAGTGCATTGAGCAATCGCCTTCGTTGCCACCGGCAGAGGACCAGCAACCCAGTGCAAATCCGCAGCGCTCTCTTGCGAGGCCCCAGTTTCTCCTCAAAGGAACCCCAAATGAGTGTCGTTTCCGGTTATCTGGGCCTGTACAACATACAACGCCCTTATCAGCATTCGCGGGTTTAACAATTAAGCGCAGGAAACGCCGGCTCTCGCTCGGCCGCACGGATGATCGCGAGCGGGATCGACCGTGTTAAATGCCGATTTCGTCGGCCTCGCTTTTCGGCGTCAATGCGTGGAGATGGGGCCGCCGAAATGGCCATCGTCGCTAATTTTGGCACGCACATCCACTTCAGAAGTCGCATCCCGACTCGACACACATGGCACGAGACTTCCAAGCAGCTCACAACATCGACAACAGCCGCCGCTCGACGCACATGCTGCCAACTACGAGCGCTATTGTACTCCCGGAGTCCTCGCCAGCAACCAAAATGTTGGTTTTTGAAATTATGACAGCGGAGTAGTACTCCGCAGTCATAATTTGCCAACATTTTGGTTGCTGGCGAGGAACAAAAGGGGGATGCGCCTCGAACAGCCGCGAGCGCGGGAGCGACAGGGCGGCGGCAAAAGAAGCTCCATAGTGAAGACCCCAACGTCCTTCACTTCGCAACTTGCGGCAAGATGCTCCTCATGGACGAGCGCGATCCCTCGGCGCCGACTTCGTTGCCTGCTCTGCTCAAGCGCGAGGACCCACGGTCTCCGCTCGTGTGGCAACCGGAGGGCAACACCTACCCCGCTCCGCAATTGCCGGAGCTCAAGCCCCCACCCAAAAAGAAGAGCAACGCCAACGGCAACAAACCCGTGTTCGTGTGCACCGAAGTGCACTGCGGCAAGCAATTCCCAAGGTCCTTCGCGCTGCGGCGCCACATGCGCATCCACACGGGCACCAAACCCTACGCGTGCGACTACGAAGGCTGCGCGCAGCGGTTCAACACGTCGGGCAACTTAAGCCGCCACAAGCGGATCCACAGCGGAGAGCGGCCGTACCCGTGCATCTTCGACACGTGCGGCAAGCGCTTCAACACGAGCACGAAACTCAAGCGCCACATGCGCATCCACTTCCCCGAGGGGCAAAACGTGTTCCGGTGTTTCGGCAACTGCACGTGGAGCTGCGACAACTACAAAGAGTTTGCGCAACACCAGAAACTGCACCATAACGTCATCGTGGGGGTGCAATCCCAGCCACAAGAGCCACAAGACTCGGCACCGGTGGCTGCAATGGCCGCGCCAGCCGATAAGGACAACGACTACTTCTCTACGGCAGACGCGACCCGAGAGTACGCGAGCGAGCACCTTTCATACAGCAGCAACCACGCCCCCACCGGCAGCTTCTTGTACCCGAGCACGTTCGATAAGCCCAAGAGCAATGGGCTGGCTACTGGTCGCAGCAAACTCATGGGTCCGTCGCCGTTCTTCGGCGCTAGCGACCTGAGCAGCAGCATCCCCACAATGTTGCCCAAGGACCAGCCCACGAAGAAGCCGCCGTCGGAGATGGATCATCTGTACGGGTCGGACCAACGTCGCATGAAGCCCAGCAGCAACGCGTTCCCGTCCGCTCCGTACTCGAGCTCTGGGGGCTCGTTTTCGCTCAGTTCCGACAGTTCCTTCGGTCGTTCCAGCTACTCCACCAGCCACTTTACGTCTCTACGGTCGGAAGACGAGAGGGAGAACAACTACGAGAACCAGCAGCATCAGCTGCTGCCCCCGAGTCATCACGTCCTGCGGCCCCCTCCGCAAAGCAGCGAAGATGCCAAGTACGGCGGATTTGCAGTGCCCCCGCCCATGAACCCGGCGGCGCCAGAGTTCACGGGCGAAGAGCTCAACGTGGTGCTGCAGCTCATGAACGAGAACTACTAAAGACGTTGTGGACGGGTGTTTATAAGAGCTGGCTAGGGCTGGCAGGGAGACGGGGAAGAGGTCGGTGTGAGTTGTTTTTTTTCTAGTGCTTGGAATTGTAGAAAAGAGAGCGTGGAGAGGTGCGTACGGTGGGGGACTTGCTGCAGAGCGGGGAGAACACGTCGTACCTTGTTGTAGTTATCGCTTGCGGGCACAGAGAGTTGTGGTGCCGTCGTCGTTTCACGCTTATTTATCGTACGGAAATGAAAGAGATGGAATTGGTTCCTGTTGCTTCATCAAGGTGGCAAATACTACGTACATTCGACGTCGCTCAGCGTGCGACGGGTGCCATTTAAACTTCGAGAGGCTGAAGTCTACAGCTCCCATACATTCTCCTCGTCCTCGTCGCTTGGGCCCGAACCTTCCGGCTCATACCTAAATTTCTCCTTGATCGCTCTGTGCTTGTCGATGCTATTTGTCGACTGCACGGAGCGCATGATGCCCGAGTCCTTAGCGTTTCTCTTGAGGTTGTGGCTGCTGCTAGTGATTCCAGCGCGTTGCAGTCGGTCCTTCCGACTAATGGAGTTGCGTTCGGGCGAAGGTTCGCGTCTGGGCTCTCGACTGGGACGTCTGGAGCTCTGTGGGGGTCTGGCATCCGACCGCCGGTGCTTAGAGCTGGACGTTGGGGCTCGAAGTGGCGGTAGAGCCTCACTGTGCTTCCTGTGACTGCTGGTCGACGGTCGGGAGCTCGTGGGGGGCTGCACAAGCGCCAGACGAGAAGACGCCGACTTGCGGTGCATTTTACGAAGCGCATTCCACAGTGGCCGCGTCTCGGAGGCGTCAGCGATCACTTGGCTGTGTGTTGAATGCAGTAAAATGCATTAGTGCATTGCATTATACCTAGAATTGAAAAATGCATTCACGACGTACATTGAGGAGGTGTGGAGAGGGTTTACGTCACCCTCGGACTCTCGAAAACACATACAGCGGGACATGAGTTTGCGGCAGTTCTGGCACTTGCCGTCCCATTGCAGTGGGGAGCTGGAGAGTACCGCATTGGGCGAAGGAGACGTGGAGGGATGGCCCATTGAAGGAGAACACTTGTGTTCTAGAGCGGGTATTGGCAAGTGCTGACGAGTTGGCGACGGTCCCGCATAGGCGTGACGTCAGTGGCGACCTATCAACGAGAATAAACCTGTGGAAGGGCGTTCCGTTTGGACGGCGTTTCGAAATAGAACGGACTGTGGAAGGGGATCGACCTGACGAACTGAATCTTCTCCAGACTGCCAGCTGGTGCACGATTGATCGATGGGGTCGGCATCTCGATGGAGTTGAGCCTTGGGTTCCGATCTCACGGATCCTCTCGACTCTATAGGAAATCTATTGAGGAAGGTCGGGTCAAGGTGGCTTCACTGCATAATCATGGGCACCATCGGCAACTCCTTGGAGCAGTTCGTTAACGTTAAATGGCACGCACTAAAAACTGTTCTTGGCTTCGTTTGGAGCCGCTTGTGAATCGCTCGTGACGTCCGGAGGGATTGTCTGGCTGGCGCTCGAGTTGAGGTGGTCAGTCGTTTTGACGTTGGCAGCGACTGGCTCGGGGTGGCTTCTGTCGACAGGCCCATCGACCAGCACGAACGCTTCTGGCTGATTCGATGTGGAATCAGCAGCACCTTCTCGGCCCTCGTCTTCCCAGCCACAGCCGCCTCCACTAGCAAAACGAAAGTCCGTTTTGCTAGTGTTTTGCAGTGTCTGAGTCAGCAGACTAACCCTCTCCTTGTAACAGTCCTTTTGCCCTACCGACCGTCAACTATCCAGCTCAAACCGTCGACTTTTGCGCATCTAAACCGAAGGCACGAAACGTGTCGACCATCGCAAAGTTGCTGTCGTTGAAGTCGCTCTTAACTCCGTCCTCCACTTCTAGAGCAGTTCACTTTTCCCCGTCTTTACACTTGACGAGCCAAAAGCTTTCCAAAACGGCCGTCCGTCAGTGGCTAAAATCCATCCGAGCCAACGCGTCGTCATGAGCGGCTCCTTCGGCTTCAGCGGCTACGACGACTTCCTGCAGACGCAGCCCGGGGGCGCGTCGCAGTCCCAATCGCAGTCTTTCCCCCTCACGCAGCAGTCGCAGGCCTACGCGTTCGTGGACCCGAGCGAGGGCGCGGACTCCTTTTATGACCAATACCAGACGTCCATGGGGTCCTTTTTCGACCAATCACAGGCCACCGATGACTTCCAGAGCCAAGTGGACGACGCCAGCCTCGCCGGGGACTTCCAGAGCCTCACGTTCGACGAGACAGCAGACGAAGACGCGCTGGACTACACGGCGAGAGAACTGCCCAAGCACGCGTGCGCCTACTGCGGTCTGCACGATCCTGCGTCCGTGGTCAAGTGTGTAGCCACTGACAAGTGGTTCTGCAACTCGAGAGGCAACACAAGCGGCTCGCATATCATCCAGCACTTGGTGCGCAGCAAGAACAAGGAAGTGTCGCTCCATCCAGAGTCCCCATTGGGCGAAACGGTGCTCGAGTGCTACAATTGCGGCTGTCGCAATGCTTTTCTGCTGGGTTTCATCCCGGCTAAGCAGGATTCCGTGGTGGTTTTGCTCTGCAGAGACCCGTGCTTGCAGATGAACGCGTTGAAGGACATGAGCTGGGATATGTCCCAGTGGCTGCCCATTATTGAAGACAGGAGCTTCCTCCCGTGGCTTGTGAAGGTCCCGTCCGAGCACGAACAACTGCGCGCGAGACAGATCACGTCCACGCAGATTGCCAAGCTCGAGGAACTCTGGAGAGACAACCCGCTGGCGACGGTGGAAGATCTCGACCGACCGGGCATTGATGACGAACCGGTGGAGGTCACGCCGGTCTACGATGACGGATATCAGTACCAGAACATCTTCGGACCATTGGTGAAAATGGAGTCCGATTACGACAAGAAGATGAAGGAGTCGCAGACTCAGGAAGGAGTTATGGTACGCTGGGATACCGGTCTAAACAAGAAACGCAACGCCATCTTCACGTGCTCGAGACCCGATTCGGATCTGAGACTGGTGCCTGGAGATGAGATCCGCCTGCGGTTGGGACCTAGTGCGAGCATGCTGTATGGCAAGGACTGGGAAGGCACGGGCCATGTTTTGAGACTGGAGGAGTCGGAGGTGGCGCTCGAGATGCGCAGCAACAACGTGCCCATTGAGATCACGGATGGATACTTGGTGGACTTTGTGTGGAAATCGACGTCATTCGACCGTATGCAGGCCGCGATGAAGACGTTCGCCGTGGATGACACGTCGCTAACAGGATACTTGTACCATAAGATCTTGGGTCACGCTGTGGACGTGCAACCGCTACGCATCCCGCGCTCTGTTGGCACGCATTTCTCGGCGCCTGGACTGCCCGAGTTGAACGTGCCACAAATGGAAGCAGTGAAGGGTGTGCTGGAGCAACCTCTCAGCTTGATTCAGGGTCCTCCTGGTACAGGCAAAACGGTAACGTCCGCGTCTATCGTGTTCCACATGTCCAAGCAAAACATGGGCCAAGTGCTTGTGACGGCTCCGAGCAACATTGCTGTTGACCATCTGACCATGAAGATCAGCGCTACAGGTCTTCGCGTGGTTCGTCTGGCTGCTAAAAGCCGTGAAGCTGTGGCTTCTTCTGTTGAGCATCTGTCACTGCATGCAATGGTTAAGTCGCTGGACTCGCACGATAAGGCAGATTTACGCAAATTGATGCAGCTGAAGGATGATCAGGGTGAGTTGTCGTCGCAGGACGAAAAGCGCTTCAAGTCGTTGAAGCGACAGGCAGAGCGCGAGATTTTGCAGGCTGCTGACGTTATCTGCACTACGTGTGTTGGGGCGGGCGATCCACGCTTATCGAACTTCCGTTTCCGTCAGGTGCTGATTGATGAAGCAACCCAGGCCACTGAACCTGAGTGCCTCATTCCTATTGTTCAGGGAGCGAAGCATGTGGTGTTAGTAGGAGACCACTGCCAGCTTGGTCCTGTGGTGATGAACAAGAAGGCTGCGAGCGCCGGTCTGAACCAATCGCTTTTCGATCGTCTACTGAAGCTAAATCACCGTCCGTTCCGCCTCCGTGTGCAGTACCGCATGCACCCCTTTTTGTCGGAGTTTCCCTCGAACCAGTTTTACGAAGGTGAGTTGCAGAACGGCGTGTCCGCAAGCGAGCGCCAGCTCTCGAACGTTGAATTCCCGTGGCCGAATCCCAACAAGCCAACATTCTTCTATATCTGCCTGGGCGCCGAAGAGATCAGTTCGTCTGGTACAAGCTACCTGAACCGCACGGAGGCTAGCAACGTAGAGAAAATCGTCACGACGTTCCTCAAGGCCGGTGTGCTTCCCGCGCAGATTGGTGTGGTCACGCCTTATGAAGGACAACGTGCGTACGTTGTCAGCTACATGCAGCGCAATGGACCTATGCGTTCCCAGCTCTACAAGGACGTGGAAGTTGCTAGCGTGGACTCTTTCCAAGGACGTGAGAAGGATTTGATCATTCTTTCGTGTGTGCGCTCGAACGAAAACCAAGGCATTGGTTTTCTCAGCGACAAACGTCGTTTGAATGTGGCTCTCACGCGTGCCAAGTATGGCGTGATCGTTCTCGGTAACCCGCGTGTGCTAGCTAAGCAAGCCCTGTGGAATGGCCTGCTGAACCACTACCGTGACAACCAATTGATTGTGGAGGGCCCTCTTAACAATTTGACACCCTCGCACATGCAGTTTCCACCACCAAGGCACCCAGGTCGTGGAGCACACCGAAACGGAGACGGAACTAACCGTCAGCGAGGCGCAGTGCCCCCTCTTGACTCGCGCTTTGACCCGCGTTACGAACAAGGGGAACTTCCTCCTCTTGACCCTCTGGCGGCTGTTGCATTGCCGCAACCAGGACCTCAGCAGCGTGGAGGCTCGCGCCGTGGTTCAAGCAGTTATGTGCCTGGAAGTATGGGCCCGCTTACGCAAGACGGTATGACACAGTCATCTCTCGGATTCGACGGACCGTTCACGCAGGCGGCTCAGACGCAGTCGTTCAGCCAAATGTCGACCGACAAGTTTGCGATGTCGCAAGATAGCTTCGGGTTTGAGCATGACTTCAAGTCGCAGAACATGCCGATGTCGCAAGACTCCCGTGCTCCCGGCAGTGACTTTTACTAAGGTGGAAGGCCGATGCATTTTAACGAACTATTCACTTGCAGCCACCGAACAGTGAGCAGGCGGTGTTACGGCGAACTTGAAGTTGCGATCGCGATCGGTGTGGATTGCAGAGGTCGTATACCACTGCAGCAGCGATGTTTAAACAAGCACATCGTGGGACAGGGTGAGCGCTCGGTTCTCGTTTCACTGTAGGTGGGTGGGAACCGAAGAATGCGCTGAAGACTGCGTGCACAGTGTCCTGGTCGATGGAATGATGAGGAGAAGCATCTTGCAATTTCAGAACGTGCTGGAACAGCTCGCGCTGCTGTTTAACATGAGGCTCTGGCGTATCGAGGGGAGAGCAAATTCAAACGAGGAAAAGAACACCGAAATCGTGAAGAAAAGAAGGATAGGAAAATGATGGCAAGAGTTCCAGCTCAGGGTCTTGCGCTATCTTAGCAACCGCTACTCTTCAATCGGATGCTGGCTTCGCTGGGTTGTTTTTGGTGAGGCTGTTTCTCTTCTTTTTCGGGAGGTGTCGTGTTTTTATCTTTTCTTGCACTCTAGAGTGTGCTCACTTATTTTCCAGCACTCAAGCTCCATTCAAGCGTTCATCAGCTGCAGCAATGTCGTTCAAACCAGAGCTGTTCGAGGATGAGGAGGGCAAAAAGCTGCCGTTGGCGAACGAAAACGAGCTTTTCATCTTGCAGCGTGCCAAGATCACGTTCCAGTGCAAGACACCCGAGTACGTTTCGATGATGGAACCGTGGCGGTGGTCCCAGTCTAAATTGTGTTTTGAACTTGTGCCGTCAGTCACGCTTTGTTTAAAGGCAAGGGGCGGATCTACTGCACCACACACCGCATCATTTTCGTGGCCGAGAAGGGGATCACCCAGAATGGATGCTACTTCGAGGCGTTTGTACGTGATTCTGGTGTGTTCATGTGTGTTCTTGATGTCTGCTCATGAAATGTGCTCTTAGGAAATTCCGTTGATGAAGATGACGGACGAGAAATTCAACCAGCCGATCTTCGGGGCATGTAGCATATCGGGGCTCGTTGCTGCTGTAAGTAGCRTCAAATTCGTATTGCATTTATTCACTTAAACTGACGAGGGTTGCATGAACAGTGTGGGGAGTTTGAGRGAGGAGGCAATTTCTCCTGGAAGATCACGTTCGCGAATGGTGGCACTGGTGTGGTGCTGCCTGTGTTCTTGCGACTAATGGAGAAGCGCAAGAAGAAGGGTACGAACGCTAGTTTTGGATGAATGGTCTTAGTGGTGTCTAACGTGTGATGTTGATGGTTCTTAGAGGAGATCGATGTGCACTTTGTTCAAAACCAAAAGAAGGCATTTGTGGACCCGAACGACCCGACCGTGATTTACATCGCCCAGCCTATCAAGCCTACTGCTGCTGCGGTTCAGAGCAGCTAGAAGGCGTACTACAGAAAAGCACGACTTGTAGCATTGGCATTATTCATCCATTTCGGGCATTCCAGCTAATACCGAAAGTAACAATTCAGAACTTTGACGAATCTCGTGACGAAATAGTTACAAATTGTTCAGGTACACTGTGTACCGTACACTCGGTGA
>KV742760.1:0-23264 GCA_000468175.2 Phytophthora cryptogea
AGATTACTAGTTCTGCAGCAACTCACGGAGGCGCAATACCAGATCCAAACATCGTGCAGATTGTTCCTCAATAGGATTCGATTCGGCTCTTGCAGCGTCCTGCAAAATTGAACGAGAAGTACGGCGCTCCAGCAATTGTGCAAGTCGATCCTCTGTAGCGCTTCCTGTTCGTCCAACTCTGACGCTCTTTTCTTGTCGCGGCGGGTTCACGGAGCTCAACCTCGCAGCGGCTTTCGCGTCGTCTCCTCCGCTCTCCTGCTCTTGTGGCGGCAAATACAGTTTGACTTCGCGCAGCTCCCATTCCTTCCAGAGCGGCGACGGCTGCGAGAGGTACACGCACAAGCTGTCAAACACGTGCGGGTTCCAGCTCACGGGCAGTTGATCCAGCTTGACGAGCTGCCAGTTCTGGGCGTCGTCTTCGCAGTGCACGTGCTGCATGAGCGGGTAGGCGGCAGCCAGCTCCGTACTCGATCCGTCCACGTTCACCTGCACAATCCTCATCCAGGCCACGTAAAAGTTTCGGAATACGAGGCAGCAGCGGTATGGCAGATTGCGCGGGGTCAATAAGGACAACTTGAAGCCGATGCTGCCCGTCGCATTGGCACTGGGGTTCACGGACGGCGTGAGTGAAGGATGCACTGGCAAGCGGGAGATCTGGATGGGAAGCTCCGTCATTGTCATTTTTGCAAGTTGAAGTGGATGTGCACGCGAAGAGACGCGGCGTTTCGCGGAAGATTGGGCCAATCAGAAGGCAGTATTTGGAGAAGGTTCTACAGTGTACCATCCGGATGGTACCAAACTGACGTGGCAGCTTGCACTGAACTACATGTACAATAAGTTTACCCCGCTGTTCAATAGCTTACGTGTTGCTGGCCAATGGCCAGTGGCTAAACAAGGTAAGCCCTGCGTACCACAGCGGGGAGCAGAACAGAAAGGCCGAGAGCGGTTTTCGCCGCATTCACTCCGGTGCTAGACCCGGGTTTGAGTTGACCAACCGTTGTTCGCAATAAAATGCAGCATCTTTCCCACTCCACGGGCCTGCGCCGTCCGTCTCCGTCTCACCTGCAGAATGATCCAGTCTGGCGGTTACCGCCCAACGACGTCTAGTAATTGTCACGAATTCTCAGAGGAGTGAATAAGGCGAAGGTGAAGGCGTTGCAAGGGGCAACGTGACAGGCGAGAAACTGCACAAAGCACACATTAATTGGTCAGCTTTGTGACACTGCAAGGGTCAGTCTGCCTGCTGCTGCGTGGATCAATCCGATGCACAGCAGAAATTCCATCCAAGAATACGTGTATGCAAGCAAGGAGTAGTGGTTGGCGTTGACCGCACTGATCTGCCTTATCGCCTGCATTTAGCCGCTCGAAGGCCAGACCAATTCGCTCTGAACTAAGCTTTCCTGCTTGGAGCTGATGATAAGACAGTAAACGGCACTCCATGCTGCTCAGAAATGGCTTTGCCTATTGTTGTCTGTGGGGCTTTGTGGGACCCCTTGGATCCCAAATGCGGGGCCCCAACCACTGAAGCCAGCACTGTGTTTGTTGACTTTATAGCCAACGAGGATCATCCGGATGAACTGACCAACTCCATTAAGCAGCACTGAAAACTCGCATGCCCTGCTTCCCATTCCCGCGGTCGTCTTGCTATCGAAACGCCATCTTCGCCGCATGACAATCAGGCTTGGCCCTTAAAAATACGAGGCATTAATCGTCCGAGTCTCTGACGGGTCTGCCGTTTACCGGGTCCAGTCCAGCAGCATGGGCTCGAGTTGGCGTGGAAAATGCCCCGCGCGACTTACGCCACTATTTGCAACCCCTGGGCCGTTATGGAGCCATTTAAAAGGCAACTTCCCCTTGAAACTCGATAGCGCTTTTGGCAGTGCTTCAGCACTTCCATCTCCAGCAGCTGGAGCTCATTCCGCAAGACGCGCTAAAGCGCACAAGTGCCTTCTCCAACTAAGTGCGGAATGAGTCTCGACAATCGCCCAACCGATCTGAGCGAGGGCGAGGACGAGGAGCTCATGTTCCTCTTCGAGGAAAGCGACCAGGACGCGGCCTTCCACTCCATCGACGGCGTGGCCTTGGAGCGGCCTGCGCATCCCATGGCCGCCATCCTCGAGCGGCCCATTGCCAGGAAACGCGGCCGGACGGACGACGACGTGGAGGAGCCGGAAGCGGATTTGCTGGAGGAGAAACCGCTCGCAAGCAGTCGCAAACGCAAGACGTTCGAGCTCCCCAGTGTCCCCGCACGAGTGATCCGTCCAGTGGCTAAGCGCGCCAAGTCGAACGCTTACGAACGCTCCATCACGGCCCCCGCGTGCCTCATGGGCAGTTTGTCCCTGCACAGGACCAAAGAACAGCAACAGGAACCTATCGCTGAGCTGGAGAAGGAGCTTGAGAAGGGCCCGCCACGCTCCGCGTCCATCAACATCCCCGACAGCTTCCAGCCCATCCACTGGCCAGGAGACGCCGCCGTCTCGCGCAGCTTCGGACGGGACCGATCCCAGTCGTGCTCCAGCTCGTCGTCGTCCAAGTCGTGGGCCAGCGGCATTGGCCTCTTCTGCCGCCGCAGTCTCGACGTGTCGTCCCCACTGCGTGTGCGCTTCAACGACCTCGTGCTCCACTCGTCGGCGGGGAGTTACACGGGCTCGTGAAGGGCTCAGGAGGAGAAAGAGACCACCGAGCGTCTCCCTTCTCACTCACTTTCTTACCAACCTTTCTACCTACAAAAATCATCCGCATCGAGAACGCGACAGCAGGCCCCATCTAGTCCAGTCCAGTCCAGCCCAGCAATCCCCATCCAACCTTTTGTCGTCCAGGGGCCAGACCATAAAAACAAGCGGCAGCACTCCAAGCAGTGGAGCTCGTCTGCCAGCACTTAGCTATCTATCTACCCTACTCAGCACGTCAGCAACAAGAGGCAAGCAGCCCCACCCACCGTAGCGCGGTGGCTCCCCACCAGTACACTCGATGGGCTATTTATTTTGCTCTATTTTGCATGAGAGAAAGTAAAAACAAAAAAAACACTGGAAACACTCCGTGGTGACATGCACCTCACCACCACAAACACAACTCCCGTTGCACGGCAGCGATGCCTTCGTCTTCGTTTGATATTTACGGGGGCCTGGGTCGAGGTGTCAAGCGAAATCTTTAGCCCAAAAGCTGCTGGAGCTCTGCAAGGCACTCTTGTACCGCCGGCGATGTCGCTTCGCTGGCTTTTGCCGCCGTGAAGATGGCGACATGGATGCCCGCCGCTTCTTTCGCCTTCGGGTCGCCACTTAACGCCTGCAGCAACATGAAATATTCACCGAGTTAGACAAGCGCGGACTTCGCAGCTGAAGTTGCAACTGACACCGAAACGTACAAGCGTGCCGATAGTCACGAGCGATCGCAGGATCGTGTCGTCGCCCAACTCTTGGATAGTGTAGGCCCCGTTGAGAAGATCTGCAGCCAACGAGACCACTACAACCTGGTCGTTGGGCGTTAGAGATCCGGGTACGGCTACTTGTACTCGTGCGAAGCTACATCAGTAATAAAGCCACAACCAGTTAGATCACCGCGCCATCAACCGTATCCTCCTCAGCAGTACGTACTTCAGTAAAACAGTCGATAGGCTGAGTGCCACCAACTTGTGGTGGAAAGCCTGGAATGACGGCAGCTTGCTCAGCACCTCAGTCTTGTGAGTCAGTACAGCCTTGCGAGGTGCATCATGCAGGAACATATTAGCGAGCACTCGAAGTGACAGCATGCGCGTTGCCACAGGAATTGCATCTTCGCCCTCCGTGGGGGCTGCCTGCAATCCCAAACTCAACACCTTCGTGGCAAGTGTATCCAACTCAGCTTCGCCCAGGGCACTGGGACCTTGGGGATGTACCAACACAAGCCGGAGGAGGTCGAGAGTTGGAAAGGCGAATTTAGCCGGCCACTTTTCAAACACAGTGCTCAAGGCAGTGATCTCAAGGGAAGCAAACGTGCTGGAGTGATAAAATGCCGTATCTTGCACTGTATGCACGATCTGCTCCAAAGCAATCAGTTGGGAGTCGTTGAGAGCGGTTGCCTAAACGAACGACGCAAACACAATGTTAATCTTCCCTCCGTCTCTCTGCATGATAGATGCTGGTTTTACAAACTTACCTCGGTCTCCTTCATCTTGTCATTGAACTGGCGTAGAGTGCTCATAAGCTTTGATATTTTGGTGGTCTCGAACGTGTTGTACCCAGACTAAATCGTGAGCAGCAACATCACAGCTCTTAGTCAAGCGCAAATATTGAAATCAGTGATAATAACGCAAGAGCGTACCACCGGGAAGTACTTGAATTGCGGTGTGGTGACAGCAGGCTCACTGAAAGCGCTACCAGTAGGAGCTGAATTCACACTATCGGCATTTCCCAATACAGGTGGTCGGTATTCACCAGCACGCTGCGTGATGTAGTCAGCAATTTCACGCAGATATGCTTGGTCCAAAGTGTGCTTGTCGATAAACTCTTGTGCTACAGTGAATGGGTTTTGGCCCTGATTGTAGCCGATTTCAAGCTTCTTCAAACCGCTAGGCAGCTCAATTTCAACAGGGATCACCATGTCATACGCTTCGCCGTCGACCACACCGCCACCGCCAGTACCAGTCACCTCACCAATCTTCACATCAACAACGAAACCCGTTAGCTAGCCAGTCCCATCGAAACAGGTTCACACAAAGCTACTCACGTCAATCCATGTTCTCGAAGGCCCACTCCATTGACACGCCCATGCTTTCGTGCCACGACGGAACATTTGAATCTGACCGTCCGAATTTCCATTCACACTAGCGCGTTGGTCATAATCAGGCAGTGACTCGATCTCCACACCACTGGGGCCACGCTGCTTCGTAATTCGTGCTTCTTCGACTGCAGCCTGGAACGAAGCCACCGCATCCGGGTCGACACGCGCTGCATCAGATGTGAACACACGCACGGCCTTGTCGTCACACCCCGTGGCGAAGTCTCCATTCGGCAGCGCCGTAACGCACCAAAGTCCTCCTGGGTGCTCCACTGTCTGGACGAGATTTCCGTCTGGGGACCACACCCGTGCCGTGCAGTCCTCGCTTGCAGACACCAAAAACCCGTTGCTCAACACGCAAACACCCAGCACAAAGCCGGGTTTGCCTTCCGCGTTCAGCGGATGCTCCATGCTCGCCACCACTGCTCCATCCAGCGTGCGCACCTTGATAGATCCGTCGTTGGAGCAGCTCACGAAGCCGATTTCCGGTACCAGTGCCAGCTGTCGGATCGGGCCTTGATGGTCCGCCAGCGTCTTGGTGAGTGCGTACGTGTCCTTGCCCCAGAACCGCAGCTTGAAATCCGCGACGCTGTTGCCCACCTGCTGACCTGTAGAACCCGTGACCACCGAGCCGTCGGGAAGACCGAGCACGCACACGCCGTTCTCGTGGCCTGGCAGAACCTGCACACACTGTTGCGTCTCGAGGCTCCAAACACGCGCAGTGCCGTCCCAACTACCGGAGAGCAGCAATTTGCCGTCCACGGAGGTGGCGAGGGAGATGACGCCGCCCTCGTGGCCCTTCAGCAGCGCCACGCGCTGTCCCTGGGCGTCGAAAAGCCGCACGTTCTTGTCCATGCTGCCGGTCGCGAAGCCTCCTCCTGGGAGCGCCACACAAGCCGTGACCCAGTGCTCGTGGTCGAAGATGGTGGCGCTCTCCATAGCTACAAAACTGTTGACGTCGGAGCTCAAATCTCGCAGCCAGACGCGCGCCACGGAGTCCATCGCGCCAGTCACTAGCAGGTCATTGGGGAGGGAAGAGATACAGCGCACCTAATGGAAGATTACGAAGCGTACAGAGCGAGATAAACGACGGGAGAAGGGTGAGCAGAGAGCCAAGACGACAGAGAAGAAGAGGCAATTGGTTGCAGGTGGATACGCACCGCGCCCTCGTGTCCACGCAGCTCGCAGTTGACGTCGTACGTGGCCATTTTGATGCGATTGAAGCCGGAAGGGGAAGATTGATTGAAACACAAAAGCTCAAATTCGACTAAGTGCGAGTTGAAGTGAGAAAAAGGCAACTTTTATTGACTGGGAGTTGAGCTCTAAACGCAAAAACAAACCTGGTAATTTGTTGGAATTAGGCAGCTTCGATACGGATGCGTTGCGTGTTGTCCCCAGTGTTGCAGTTTTTGAGTTGCAGCAGTTTGTTGTTGAGATTGTCGAAGGCCAAACAGAAACCAGCGTGCTTTGCGTGCTTAATCATTTGGTTGGTGGCGTCGTAAATCCACTTCTGGTTCCCCTCGGTGGCAATGCATCCGTACGTGTGAACTCGACCGCCCTCCTTGGCCTCGTACGCATCCAGACACTGGGCGTTGAGCTTGGAGATCAAGTGGTTCGAGTTGGCGTCCCAGAACCAATGCTGTTCCCACTTACCCGTGGATGCAGCACCCACCACTGTGTCCTGCGACGTCGGCTGCAAGAACGCGTTGTTGGTGTTGGAGCTGTGCACGGTGGCGGCAGTGGCAGACGAAGGGGCCATACGCCACACTTGGTTGTTGTTGTTCAGGTGGCAGCCCCAGAGCTGCAGCTTCCCCGCTCCGTTGTTGGCTGCGAGGTCGGCGTCTAGGCAAAAACCGGAGTGGGTCAAGTGCTTCAATTGGTTCGTGTTGGCGTCCAAGTTCCATCGCTGGTTGACCTCGTTCGCATTGCACGCATAAACGTGCACGATGCCGCCGTCCCAAGCCTGGTAAGCGTCCAGGCACATGTTGCTGTCCTTTGCCTTCACGAGGTGCGTGTTCGAATCGTAGATCCACTGCGAACCGGCGACGTTGCTGCCACCGAAACCAATTGCAACGTTGTCTCCGTTCCGCACAAGCTGCGCAAACGGCTTGGAGGACTCCATCGTGTAGAAGCGCACAGATCCATCCGAGAACGCCCAGCTATCGGAGATGTCGTTGGGGTCCATGACACTCCACTGCTGGTTGGCGTTGTTCGGGGAACAACCGTACAGCTGCAGCTTGTTTCCGTTCCCAGCGTCCTGATCAAGACAGAAGCCTTGGTGGGTAGCATGTTTCAACTGGCCGGTAGAGCTGTCGTACGTCCACTTCTGGTTGGGCTCGTTGTCCATGCAGCGATACACGTGAACGATGCCGCCGTTCCAGGCCTGGTACGCATCGAGACAGCGGTCGCTGCTCTTGGAGCGCACCTGCTGCGTGTATGAATTGAAAAACCACACCTGCTGCTCCTGCATCAGCCAGTCATTCGACTTGCTCGACATGTACACATCGCCCCCCTTTTCAGAAAGCATGAGCTTCGTGCCAGCATTCCGAAGCACTCGGGGATCCATCCAACCGATGGTCAAGCCTTGAAAGTTGCTCTTCATTGCATCGTCCTCCTGGAACACACCGAAGTCGGCCTCCACTTCCTTGCCGCCGTTGGTGACACGCCACTTGGAGTCGAACGCGACGTACCAGTAGTAGTCGAAGTTGTGCGAACGAGCCATTTGGAAGAAGTCGAAGAAGAACTTGGCCTGGTTGGCAGGGGAGGCGACACCAGCAGAAGGGTCCGAACCACCAGAGCTCCAGCCCACTTCCGAGATGACGATCTTCTTACCCTTGTTGGCAGCAGCCACACGAAGATTTTTGAGACGGTCGAGCGTCACAGCGGCACCTTCGTTCACGTCGGCGCGCTCCCAGAAAGAGAACTGATTGACGGAGATATAGTCGACTGCGTCAATCAATTGCTGGTTGGCGTAGTAAATGTCAATGACATCAGCGATTGTGACCGGCGTGTTCTTACCGCGGCTACGAATGTAGTCTCGGATCTCGTTCAGGTAGCTGATAGCAGTGTTGGCTGAGATCTCCTTACGGTAGATGGTTTCACTGCCGACGTGTAGGCCGATAACATTGTCATCGTACAGCCCTCTGTCGATCAACGACGCGAGTTTGCTTTTCTCCTGCAGCAGGTAGTCGTGACTGTTTGTCGTCCAAATACCGAGGTGCACCTGAAGACCGGCGTTCTTAGCAGCCGGAAGCACGAGCTCGCCCTGGTTGCAGTCCACCAACGAGTAGATGCGGACCTTGTCGGTGATACCCTTCAGAGCGTACATGTCCTTCTGCACCTCGGACGCAGACTTGCACTTGGAGCTGTCGGGCGCCCAGTCTGGACCCTTACGGGAGTTGTAGTTGACACCAGGCATCTTGACATTGAGGGCGTCGGCACTGCCCGAGAGCATGAGCACCACGGAGGCGACAAGCGTGGGGAGGAAGAGCTTCATCTTGGATGTACTAGAAGACGGTCAATGACAGGTCGAACTAGTTGGGGTTATTGTCCTCGGGTGGGCTACTCGAGGAAAATTAGGAAGTGAGAGCGAGGCAGCAGAATGCAGTTGAAAACGCAGCAGCATAGAGGCGATGTCTGTCGTGTCGACCTTGATTAGCGAAAGCTGCTGACAGATCGTCTTGCCTATGCTTACCCAGCTGGTCTGACTGACCCTCTAACAGTAAAACGACGACAGCCCACTGAAGTCTTTCGCAATGCAGGACTTTCATGGCTAAACGCCAATCCACATCACTAGCGCCCTTCGATCGGATCGGACGACTTTGTCAGATAGTCTGTCCCTAATACTTGAACGCTCTGGTATGGTGCCGAAAGTGTCTGCTACTGTTGTTATAAGCCCGAAGGTGAGACCCAAGACTCTTGCGGCTGGATATTTTTTCAGAGCTCGACCGTCGTCACTACGTTGCTGAGTGAAATGTCGAGCAAAGGAGGTTGAAAGCCCTCGGTGGCGTGCGCGCTTGTAGACCGATCGCAGTGATTGTCTCTATGGCATGCCAGCGGTTTGAATCTGTTGCGATGAAGCGAGCTCGTTGACTGTCGAATGCTTCAAACCTTCCTTTATAGCGACTGCGATGCCAACACGAATGCATTGCATTAGAATGGACGGTGTCCTGTACTGGTGTATTATCATGGCAGCCTTTATTGACAGGCAACCATTCGACTGCAACCGATTAGGATCGGGTTTGCATCCCTGTGACGAGGCACAGCAGATAGGCAGATCAAGCAACTGAAGCGACTAGAAATGATAACAACGCTCACATTACAAGTCTATTTGACATGAGAGGAACTGAATCGTGCATGGGCCCGTACGCAACAAAGTCTACAGCTCAAATGTTGGCGGGGTTGATCACGCTCCACTGCTGGTTCAGGTTGTTGGGCGAGCATCCGTACAACTGCAGCTTGTTGTTCTGGGCGGGATCCGTGTCAAGACAGAAGCCCTGGTGCTTCACGTGCTTGAGCTTACCGGTCGAGCTCTCAAAGGTCCACTTCTGGTTGGCCTCGTTGTCCATACAGCGGTACACATGAACGATGCCCCCGTTCCAGCCTTGGTACGCATCCAGGCAACGGTCGCTGCTTTTGGAGCGCACTTGCTGAGTAGCCGAGTCGAAGAACCACACCTGCTGCTCCTGCACCAACCAGTCGGTGGATTTGACCGACATGTACACGTTGCCACCGTTCTCGGACAGAAGCCGCTTCGTGCCAACATTGCGAATGGCACGAGGGTCCTTCCACCCAATGGTCAAGCCCTGGAAGTTGCTCTTCATCGTGTCGTCCTCCTTAAAAATGCCGAAATCGGCCTCGACCTCCTTGCCACCGTTGGCGACACGCCACTTGGAGTCGAACGCGACGTACCAGTAGTAGTCGAAGTTGTGTGAACGAGCCATCTGGAAGAAGTCCGAAAAGAACTTGGCCTGGTTGGCAGGGGAGGCGACGCCCGCGGCGGGGTCCGAGCCACCAGAGCTCCAGCCCACCTCGGAAATCACAATCTTCTTGTTCTTCTTGGCTGCCGCAACGCGCAGACTCTTAAGGCGGTCGAGCGTCACAGCGGCACCTTCGTTCACATCCGAGCGCTCCCAGAAGGAGAACTGGTTGACAGAGACGTAGTCCACAGCATCGATAAGTTGCTGGTTAGCGTAGTAGATGTCAATGACATCAGCGATTGTGACGGGGGTGTTCTTGCCCCTGCTGCGGATGTAGCTACGGATCTCGTTCAGGTAGCTGATAGCAGTGTTGGCAGTGATCTCCTTACGGTAGATGGTCTCACTTCCGACGTGGAGACCAATGACATTGTTGTCATAAAGTCCCTTGTCAATGAGACCAGCCAACTTAGCCTTCTCCTGGAGCAGGTAGTCGTGGCTCTTGGTCGTCCAAATACCGAGGTGCACCTGAAGACCAGCATTCTTGGCGGCCGGAAGCACGAGCTCAGCCTGGTTACAGTCCACCAACGAGTAGATGCGGACCTTGTCGGTGATACCCTTCAGAGCGTACATGTCCTTTTGCACCTCGGACGCAGTTTTACACTTGGAGCTGTCGGGTGCCCAGTCCGGACCCTTGCGGGAGTTGTAGTTGACACCAGGCACCTTGACGTTGAGGGCGTCGACGCTGCCCGAAAGCATGAGCACCACGGAGGCGATGAGAGTGGGGAGGAAGAGCTTCATGGTGGAGGTACTAGTTGGTCGGTGATCGAGGCTAGTGCTGGGGTATAGTCCTCAGGTTGGTGAGTTGGAAACACTCGCAGTCCAGCCGGGAAAATTGAAAGTGAGAGCAACGTGTGCCAAATGACACGGACTGCACTTGGTAGAGGAAGTTTGTGCTGTCGTCTGTTGCTGTACGGATACTAACGCTGTGCCTTTGTCCCGCTGGCTACAAGTGCTCTAACAGCAAAACGGTCGACAGTCTTGCATTTTGTACGTGCCAACGTCACGAAACGTAGATATCCTCGACGACAGCGGCCGCAACACCACAGCAGAGGCACCGATACCGTAGAGGCTTTCAAGCACTTGTACCACAAGTTGTAGTTGTCATGGAGCTTCGTCGAGATGGCGA
Organism: Phytophthora cryptogea; assembly: GCA_000468175.2. Taxonomy (NCBI): domain Eukaryota; phylum Oomycota; class Peronosporomycetes; order Peronosporales; family Peronosporaceae; genus Phytophthora; species Phytophthora cryptogea. Next base: position 10,861 of record KV742760.1, read on the forward strand.
AAATGCCTGCCACCGGGTGCCACGCCCGTTATCCTGGGCTGGGACTGCCCGACAGGATATTTTGCAGAGTTGGGTCGTCGCTACGTTGCCAGATTCACATCATCAAGCGCACTTCAACGCCTTCACCGGTGACGAACACAAGCCATCTATCGAGGGTATATTCCTGCGAGTACAGGTTGCTGTTTGCAATCGGCATGCAGTGCATACCTCGAGTTCCAACTCCGGGTCATTGCAACCAAAGCGTTCAATTTGAATTTGTATTTTTCTACAGTGCTGAAATGTGTAACGTCGTGCTGTCCGAGCTGAAAGTTCATGCTCATGGCCTGTCGTTCACTGAAAACGAACACTGGCACACCGGAGTGCGCACGTAGCAACACCTGCATTTCTTGCAGCTGAAACCTTGCGTAACTCTTTACAACCGAGGCTATCCCTAGATGGTAGCAGGGTCAATAACGCTCCACTGCTGGTTCGGGTTGTTGGGCGAGCACCCGTATAGCTGGAGCTTGTTGTTCTGGGCAGGGTCCTGGTCGAGACAGAAGCCCTGGTGGGTAGCGTGCTTGAGCTTACCCGTCGAACTCTCAAAAGTCCACTTCTGGTTGGCCTCGTTGTCCATACAGCGGTACACGTGAACGATGCCGCCGTTCCAGGCCTGGTACGCATCAAGACAGCGGTCGCTGCTCTTGGAGCGCACCTGCTGCGTGTAAGTGTCGAAGAACCAAACTTGCTGCTCTTGCACCAGCCAGTCATTCGACTTGCTCGACATGTAGAGACCACCATCCTTCTCCGACAGCAGCAGACTCGTGCCAGCGTTGCGAATGGCGCGGGGGTCCATCCAGCCAACTGTCGTGCCTTGGAAGTTGCTCTTCATCGTGTCGTCCTCCTGGAAAATGCCAAAGTCGGCCTCCACTTCCTTGCCACCGTTGGTGACACGCCACTTGGAGTCGAACGCGACGTACCAGTAGTAGTCGAAGTTGTGCGAACGAGCCATCTGGAAGAAGTCATAGAAGAACTTGGCCTGGTTGGCAGGGGAGGCGACGCCCGCGGCGGGGTCCGAGCCACCAGAGCTCCAGCCCGTCTCCGAGATGACGATCTTCTTGCCCTTGTTGGCAGCAAGAACACGCAGGTTCTTCAGGCGGTCCAAAGTGATGGCAGCGCCCTCGTTCACGTCGGCACGCTCCCAGAAAGAGAACTGGTTCACCGAGACGTAGTCCACAGCATCAACCAACTGCGGGTTAGCATTGTAGATGTCGATAACGTCAGCAATGGAGACGGGAGTGTTCTTGCCCCTGCTGCGGATGTAGCTGCGGATCTCGTTCATGTAGCTGATGGCTGTATCAGCGTTGATCTCCTCGCGGTAAATGGTTTCACTTCCGACATGCAGGCCGATGACGTTGTTGTCATAAAGTCCCGAGTCGATGAGTCCGGCCAACTTGGCCTTCTCCTGGAGCAGGTAGTCGTGGCTCTTGGTCGTCCAGATGCCAAGGTGCACCTGAAGACCGGCGTTCTTGGCAGCCGGAAGCACGAGCTCAGCTTGGTTGCAGTCCACCAACGAGTAGATGCGAACCTTGTCGGTGACGCCCTTCAGAGCGTACATGTCCTTCTGCACTTCGGACGCAGTTTTACACTTGGAGCTGTCGGGTGCCCAGTCCGGACCCTTGCGGGAGTTGTAGTTGACACCAGGCACCTTGACGTTGAGGGCGTCGACGCTGCCCGAAAGCATGAGCACCACGGAGGCGACGAGCGTGGGGAGGAAAAGCTTCATCTTGGATGGATACTGGACGAGAAGTGTAGTCCTTCGTAAAGGTTTTGATGCCTTGCTGAAGAAATTGAAAGTGACCTCTAAAGAGCCCAACTGCATGAAGCTTTGCAAGCGTTTAAACGTCGAGCGAACGGCCCTCCGCTCAAGCGATTGGCATCATACGTGTGTGGCAGCTGGCTGCCTGCTCCTTCACAGAAAACGGAGCTTCATACTTTGAAGCAGTTTGCGAGGTGAACTGAATGTTTGGGAACCAAAAGCGCTGCACTGCGATACGCCATTGGCTCGGAACGCCTTCCTTAGGACTTTGCGAGACTACGACCACGTGATCCTCAGTCGTGAAGACTCCATGTTGCTGGTGTTGAAATGCACATGTGTTGCCAACCATTTGGTCTTTTTGCAGTTCGAATGTGGGACACCTGCACCGAATTGTGGTGCCGGCGATATGGTGCACCATGGGACTCGGCCCTGATCTTCGTCGTCCACATGTATGACGCAAAACTACAATCAAACACCACAACGCGTGCCATCGAAATCGTTTCTCGCTGATACACTGTCACTTCGCAGTATCCGTTGCCTCGTCTTGTTCTTTGAAATTTATTTCAGAGTCTCTACTATCCACTAGAGACTCTCTAGTGGATACGATTTACCGGCTACATTTCATATATCGTTTCATATCGACAACCTCCGTATGCTTATTTTCCCATACTTGAACTATTTTTGCACTTTTAAAGTCTATACTCTGTGCACATTTAGAAAAAACACAAGAGGTGTAATCTAAGTGCTACGAATGCTTGCTAAATTTAATACAAAGTGTACAAACTGGAGAGGTTTCCGAATACTGGGTGCTAAAAACCTTAAATATTGAATACCTGTTGGGTTTTTGATTTGCCCAAGTGAATGTTGCTTGTGTCGGCGACGCGGCTATCATCGCGCAACACGCAAATGGAAGTAATTTAAGCGGTTATTTATTTGCTGTGTTTTTCTTGGGCTAAACTCTTCTTATCATTTTATCCCACTGGGTTATGCCATCAAATGCACGTCCCAACTTGGAAGTCCCAAGTAAAGCAACAGCGGCGACCACAGCCTTAGAATACTGCAATTGTCAGAGGAGTCTAAATAATGCAGTGCTATCTCCGTTATCGGGACGAAAGGCTGTAACGTTGTGCCCGTGGGTGGAGGTCGGTGTCACGTCAACATGACGCATCGAACGACATCTTCGTGACTTGATTCCAACATGGAGGGCTGCTGGAAGCGTATTATAGCCGCCTTACGAGTACAATCGAAATTTTAGAGCTTCTTTGCGCGCAGTACGACTTTGCTCATACGACAGTCAAGCAGAGAAATGAAGCGAGTGGCAATCGCTCATGAAGACGAGGTCGCGTACATTACCAGTCTGAATAAAGGAGACGTTACAATGTAGCCACATCACCATCACACTTGACTTTCGTATGCTCTTATTTTGGGGCGGTCGCCCAAAACAGTGACCGCCAATCACAGCCACGCATTCCAGATCGCCGATGGCTTCCCTGAGCACCTCCGAGGATGCGGACGCTTGGCGCAAGACCGGCAGCTCCATGGACGCAGTGGACGTCTCCAGCGCCAGTAAATCTGCGGACGGTGATGGCGCCAAGGAGCAGCAGGACGAGGAGGACAATCCGTTCTCTCAGTACTACGGAATGCTCTTGCACCAGCAGAATATGCTGCAGGACCACGTACGCACGGGCACATACGAGCGTGCGATGCTCTCCAACCCGTCGGACTTTAAGGACAAAGTGGTGCTGGACGTGGGTACTGGCTCTGGCATTTTGGCCTTCTTCGCTATCAAAGCAGGAGCTCGCAAAGTGTACGCGGTGGAGCTGAGCAACATGGCCGAGTGTGCACGGGAACTCGTGGCTGCCAACGGCCTCAGCGACCGCATCACTGTCATCAAAGGCAAGATGGAGGAGGTGCAGCTGCCGGAGAAGGTGGATGTGGTGGTGTCCGAGCCCATGGGCTTTTTCCTCGTGCACGAGCGGATGCTCGAGACGTTCGTGGCTGCGGGCAAGAAGTGGCGGACAGCAGCTCCGAGCTTCAAGATGTTCCCGTCCACTGGCACCATGTTCGTGTCACCCTTCTCAGACGATAGTATCTACCGAGAGCAGATGGCCAAGGTCGCGTTCTGGCAGCAGCAGGATTTCTACGGCGTTAACCTTTCGAGTCTCCGAGCACAAGCTGTGGAGAACCACTTCTCGCAGCCTGTGGTCGGGTACTTCCCGCCGGAAATACTGTTGAGCTCGCGCCCTGCCGAACACGTGCTGGACTTTGCAGATGTGACCAAGGAGCAGCTCGACACCTTCGACTTCCCGTTCCACTTTGTGGTTGAGCGCACCGCGATCATGCATGGCCTAGGCTGCTGGTTCACTGTCGATTTCTTGGGTTCCGATGCACGTGTTGTACTGAGCACAGCGCCTCAGGACGCAGGCACACACTGGTACCAGTGCCGACTTCTCCTCGCCACTCCCATCGCTGTGAACGCGTCGCAAAGCGTTAGCGGCAATCTTCACTTCGTTGCCAACAAGAAGTTCAGCTACGATATCGATCTTGAAGGTGCGTTTGTAATGTTGATACGTTTGTTGAGTACCGTTGATCAGCTAAAGGTTTTTATTGTTGTGCGCTGTCAGTTCGTCTGGATGGGACTTCGATTGTGTCTCGGAATCATATTCGGTTGCACGATCAGATGTATCATTACTTGTACTCTCCTGGGGCTGGATCTGCAAGCCCTGCTGAAGGAATGCAGCAGCAAGGCGCGTCATATTGACATGTGAGATGGTTTTCATCGTGCACGTGGATATGTAGCGCTGGCTGTACTAACTGCATGTAAATAATGTGCCTAATGAAACTCAAAAATGGCATTGACTTTCAGAGCAACAAAAGCGCGCATGAAGTTGAAAAAATGTGCTAAATATCACGACGCATTATGGAGAACCACGATATCACTCGTGAGCTTTCAAACATCGATGATGTGGTCAATCGCCTTCCTCACACACGGGTCAAAAGCGGCGCTTGAGGCGGCAGCTGACTTCGCAGTCAAGTTGCCGTTAGCCATTTGCGCTGGAAACTCCTCCATGCCAGGCACGATTTTGGCTGGTGGTATGCCCACGCCTTCATAAAGTGTGTTGTCCGCACTGAAAATCCGCTGGTGCGGAATCTCAACCGTCCAGTAGTTCGGCAAGCGCACCTGCCGCGTGGGCGAAAGGCTTCCAGCAGTGGTGGCACCAATGCTGCAAGTACGTGGGCGCTGCATTAAGGATAGGCACAGCAGCTCCGCCGTCCTACCATAAAAACGAGACACAGTATCACCAATTGGTTAGATCTCTAAACAAGGCGCGTACAAGGCGTCACGAGTCCTTACCCCCGAGTGTATTGGCTCTGCAGTACAATCAAAGGCCCACGATAGCGAGTGCAGCGCGATGTGTACGGAATGTAGTATTTTTTCCGCTTGGAGAATTTCGGCGTAGCACCTGGCAACTTTTCGTCCGTCGAGAAAGCCAAGGCGGCCTTGTTCTCACTAGCAAAAAACGACGCCACCGTCAAGGCAGCGACGTGTGAGCCTCCACCTTGGTTGAAACGCAAATCCAGAATAAGTCCGTCCACATCTCCTAAGCCGAGCAAGATCGCTTCCAGCGACCAGCGCATGGACTCCAAATCGTAAATCTCAGGCACCGCAACGGAACTGCCAGCTCTGTCGGCTCCGCCCTTCAAGTCCACATCGAGCAGCGATTGCCCTGCTCCTGTATTCTTAGTTCCAGCTGCTCCTCTCGTCCACGACGGCATGAGCACGTCCACTCTCGGCAGAGGGAACTCCACGAAACCCTGCATGGCTGTCAGACAAATGTATCCGATTCTCCACCCTGGACACGTCTCTGCGTTCAAAATGCCGCACACGAAGCGGTCGTTGGCGATCCTGCGTCCTCCTTGCGTCAAATGTTCCCTCTCAATAGCAGCCAGCGTCTGCTGCTGGAATCTCAGCGCTGCAGCCGTGGGCAGCTTGTGTCCACGCACTGTGAGCGTCCTGGAAGTGGCCGTCGCAGCGGAGCCTGCAACCCGCGACACTGCGAGCGACGGGTCGTCACACAGCGAGACACTCTCTTGCAGCGCGATCCACAGGTCGTCGTCGCTCGTAGCCGGCTGGATGGTGTCTCCGAAGAGCTGGCGCACGAGCTGCCAGTCCACGCGCCGAGGCTCCAGGAACGCGTAGTGGTCCTGCATGGCACGCCAGAAGCTGCGGAACGTCAGCACCGGGTCGCGCGAGTACGTGACGCGCGCGAAGATGGCGCGCAGCAGCTCCAGGAACAGCCGCAGAAGGATGCCGTGTAGCGTCATGAGCACCACGAGCGCGCCGCCCAGGACGGGCACGTGGCGCCGCAGGAAGCTCACGGGCAGGATGGCCACGGCCTCGTACAGCTCCAAGGGCCAGAGGATCAGCAGCTGCAGCAGCGCGTCGGGCGTGAGCAGCCAGTCCAGGCGCGGCAGCAGCGTCCACGGCTTCCGCATCGCCGCTAGCATCTTGTGCGAGGAAATCTGAAGTGGCGTGATGAGGCCGTGGTGTCAAGAGCCGCGGAAATGGGGTGCGCCACACCACGTTGAAGTGAAGTGTGGTGCTTTGCTTGCTGAACAAGACGAAGCTGCTGAAGTGCACGCAAGTCCTCAGTTCATGAGAGTGCGAAGCTCCTAAATGCATTTGAAGAATAAGATGCAGTGAATGCGGTGCTGCGTACCAATTAAAATCCAACTTTTCAGTAGTCGAGATACATAGATAGGTTCATGTTTGTTGGTTTGTTAGCTGACGATGCGAGCTTATAAGCATAATGGGCGGGGTGCGAACAACTGGAAATAGGACGACGACGTCGGGGACACTTAGAGGCTGCTGTAGCGGTGCTGCTCGTGCGGCAGGATGTTGGCGAGCTGCTCTTCAATGTACTCGCGCACCAGCGGTGAGAACACATCCAGCTGCATCTGACCATTGAACATGGCGTCGTGGCCGAACTTGGAGTCCACCTCCACCAACTGTGAGTTGTGGCCGTACGACTGCAGGATGTTCACCAGGTTGCGCTGTTCCTGGATCGGGATCAGCAGATCCTGCTTGATGCCAATGATCAGCGAGTCACACGAAATGCGGCTCGTGCCCTCGGCCAAGTTCAGCGAGTTGCGACCAAGGTTGGTCAGATCCATTGCCTTGGACAGCAGCAGGTAGCAGTTGGGGTCGAATAGTCGGGCGAACTTGTTGGCCTGGTAGTCCATGTAGCTCTCAACCTCGAACGTCGCCGTCTTGAAGTGCATGGGGCCCGTTGGATTCCAGTCGAATCGAGCGTCGAACTCCTCGCGCGAGCGGTAGCACGTCATGCCAAGCTCGCGAGCCACCTTCATGCCCTCGAGAGGCACGCCGGGCGTATAGTTGCCGTCTTTGTACTCGGGGTCCGCGAGGATGGCACGGCGCTGCACACGCCTGAATGCGACCGTACCGGGGGTAGTTTGGTGCGTGCAGGCGAGGCCCACAAGGCGGTCCAAGCGGTCCGGGAACTGGGCGCCGAACTCGAGCGCCTGGATGCCTCCCATGCTCGCTCCAACGACCGTGTGGACGCAGTCGATGCCCAAATCGTCAAGGATCTTGGCGTGGCAGCGAGCCATGTCGGCGGGAGTGAGCTGCGGGAACGAGGCCTTGTACTTCTCGCCCGTCAACGGGTTGACTGTCAGCGGCGACGTGGCGCCGAACGGACTGCCCAGTACGGACGGGCAGATGACGCGGAAGTAGGACGTGTTGATGGCCTTGCCGGGGCCGATCATGTTCTCCCACCAGCCAGGGCGCGGGTCGTCCCGGTTGGAGGCGGCATGACTCGAGTGCGAGAAGGACGGCAGCACCAGAATCGTGCGGTCTCCAGGCAAAGAGCAGTCGCCCCACTGCTCCCACTCGATGGTCACCTCTGGCAGTGATCCTCCCAGCTCCAATGGGAACTCCTCCTTCAGGACGGACTGGTACTTGTTGCGCGTGAGCGTGAAGTCGCCGCCGCCGCCACGTTTGGGGTCCACCACATACGATCGAGTGGCGACGTGGTTCAAGACGCTGCGGCGCGCGAGCTGCGGGCTCTGACGGACTAGAGCTGCCTGTGCCACACGACTGCAGTGGAAGATAGCGGTTAGAAGCAGTCGTTAGGATGGCGTGCGGTTCGTGTGGACCTACCGAGCCAGCATCATTGAGATTGCGATTGCTTCCTTTCGCTTCTGCTCCACGAGGACGAAGATCGAATGAGCGCCAAATAAACGAGGCAAGTTGCTCTGAGGAGTAACTTGCCCTAAATGGGGCGGCGGTTTCCGGCCGCAGGACGTCACAGTCGCGAGGTAGTGACGTTTGGCACTGTCATTTCAGTGCGTACGACTAGGGGATTGTAAGAAGGGGCAAAGGGCTGACCGGAGCATTCGTCCTGAAATAGAATCTGGTGTCACCCCGTTGACACGTGGGGTCGAAATCGACACTCGATTGGTTGGACCAAAACGCGACTAAAAATTGGTCCGAATTGGTCCAAAAAGTGGGCCGAGTTGGTCCGCCCCAAATGCGTGTCGTCCTAGGCCACCGCTTGCAAGCTCGCTGCAGGCATGAAGCTGCGCCTTACGCCTGTGTGCGCAATCACTAAAGCTCAGGCCGATGGAGTCTGCGAGCCAGCAATTTGGGGCGTCAAACTGTTTACGAATTGGGCGGACATTGTGGGACAGCTGGCGCAACGGTCCTTTCGGATCCAACGAACTGCTTGAGGCACGAGCTCCGGTAAAGTAGTTGTAGCGGTCAGGCACGAGCTCCGTTAAGACGATACAAACTCAAATGTCACGCGTGCCTTGCGCTTGATGGATGAAAGGCACTCGCCACTGGTGGGCCACCACTACGGCCGCAGTCCGCAGATGAACACGATGGCCGCGCGCGCCTCTCTTCTGACGGAGAGCAGCACAAGACGTTTGCGTCGACCATGCGCGCGTCGCACACACTTGTCCTCTGCGCAGCCCGTGGCTGACCGCCAACCATCCGCGTCAGGTCTGAGCGTCCACCGATAGGCCGAGGCGGGATGGGGCGTCCATGCAGCGGGAGCACGGTCAATTTGACCGTCAAACGCCGGTGCTTGCTCCTCGCATCGGGCGCTGCCCGAAGGCAGGCAGTTTGCTTGAGCCCCACGCCATAGTATCTGGAGTTCGCTTTTCGAGCGGCGGAGCGAAGATCGCAGTTGGTTTCTTCCGAAAAGCATTGGACAGCAGACACTGCAAAGTGCAGTACATGTATTTATTCGACAGAAAGCATTGCCGCTGCCAAGAAAGCCATTTTGCCACTGCAGTGCGGTGCGATTTGCACCAAACCGAGTCCGATTTGCTTCAAGATGTGATTGTCCAGAAACACCAAGCACCAAAAGTGCACCACCGGAAAAAGAGACGTACCAGGACCACTCAAAACGAAAGCTACAGCTACGTGACAAGGCTATCTCGGCCCTACTGCTTGCCCCTTCAGCTCACTACATGCACCGCATCTCTTTCATTCGAGCGGACTCAACATCAATGTTTATCATGCTTATCTAGGCGTCTATCGGAAACTGCGTCCCAGCGCTCTAACTTTACGATTCACGTATTTACAGGTAGTTGGTGTCAACCCACGGCTCGGTCTCGTAGCCTTCGCCGAGGATCTCCGTGATGTCCACCGGCGCGTCAAGCTGGCCACTGAAGGCGACACGGTGGTCCTTGACAGCGCCGGCGCCAGTGTTGTTAAACTCCTTAAAGTAGACGTTGGCAGTGCTCGAGGTGGCATCCCACGCCGCCCATCCCTCCGGCTTGACGACGTCGCCGAGCTCGCTGTTCTGCCAGATAACGCGTGCGTACGGGCGCCACGGGCGACCCAGGGTGGTCGAGTTCACGCCGCTCGAACCGAAAACGCGGGCCCGGTTAAAGACGTACGAGGCCGAGCTGGTGCCGTTCTCGCGGCCACTAGCAGTGATGAAACCAGTGCCGATAGTCTCAATATCACAGGACTCAAACCAAGCCTGCGCGTAGCGACCGAAGACAAAGTCCGTGGCGCCGTTAATGTACGTGCGAGCGTAAAGCTCGCGGCCCTTGTCGGCAAGAACAGTGTCCTGGTACCCCGTGAGGTTGCACGCGTAGAAGCCGTAGTCGGTGGCGTTCACGTTCACGGCCAGCGCTTGGCCAACGTTTCCGGCCGTGTTGGCGATGTTCAGGTTGTACACCTTCACATTGTCCGACTTGAAGCGCACCGTGCTGGTCATGTCGTTACGCGCCTCGCCCTTCACCTCGGCGGGGATGTCCTTCTGGGCCTTGGCCTGGGTGATGGTCACCTCGTTGCTGGAGTAAGACATCGCGTCACACGTGAAGCCCTGCAGCACAAGTGGGCCCGACAGCGGCGAAACGAGGACCTGCTCGTTGTAGACACCTGGACGCACGAAGACGGTCTGCTCCGACGTCGTCTTGGGGTCCAGTTTCGCTACGCCCTCCGACACAGTGCGAAAGCTGTTCTTGTACGAGCCCGTGGCATCGACAACGATAGCTCCCGCTGGCGGTTCAGTGCGCGCGTTAGGTCCGCTGCACGCACGGTCGGCAAGTGCACCGGTTGCAAGGCTGGCGAGAGCGACGAGCGGTAGAGCGAAGGAGTGCATCTTCGAGACGGCAGATTAAAGAGTGAGTTTCAGAGATTAACGAGTGCCTGCGTCGCGCCGTGATTCACGGCCCATCATTAAGCGCCATCAAAGTGCTGTTCGTCTGATCGCGAGTCTGCAGCAGCTCTCGAGATTTTCCCCTTCCCACTCCAAATGGCTTTGGGGACTGCTTGCTTCTGGACGTTCGAGGCTCGTACATTGTACGACGTACAATCACCGTGAGGATCTTGGTCACCAGCTGAACGATCTGAATGCCGCTCGGCTGTTCTTCTCTGCCAAAGTTTGACCGAGTCATGAACTCATCTCAGCACTAATGCTAACGAGTAAGSCAACGGCAACCGGCGACTGTACCGTGCAGGCTTCTCTCAACAGGCATGCTCTACTGTACATGTACTACCGTAAGCGATGATGCTACGAGTCGGCATCATCCGCTTCCAATGCGTTTGCTAATCTACGCAGAGCACTTCTGGTGCTGAAGAACTTGAATTGCACCAGCCGCGACAGCGTAGTGCGCGCGATCATATCATGCGTGACGCTCGTCATTATTATGGTGTTAATTGTAGTTCCGGAGCCTTGACCGCCTAGACACTATTGGCAATTGCAAGAAATGCTCCTCAAGTTGATTGGGATACATGTCTTGTTTCAGTATTCAAAAGTTGTGTTCGGATGTGTCGATGTTCTAGGATACTGATATCGTTTGTGTTGATTATCATGGTTGACAAGTTGTCCTCCCAACTCATGTGCAAAATGGCAAGTGCTAGCAGCCCTTGCTTGCCAGGGAGTGCGTTAACGAATACTGCTAGTAATATTAGGATCCCAACAACCACAGTCTTGGCGGGAACGCTTCACACCAGATACATTTCCGAGATGTACCCGCGACAATACCATACGAATTCCGGGCGATGCACAAGCAGTCCTTCCATCCTTGGTACCTTTCGTATGCACATACTACAAAGCAACATTAGGACTTATTTTGACGGTGATGGTGCTTGGCAGGAGATTGAGGATACCAAAAGATTTTCGTGGACTTTCGAGTGAAAGCGAAAAGCTCCATCATAACCATGCGCATTGGGGACCACACGGACCCTTGATAATCGGGGGGGGTGGCCAGCTCAAACCTCCAGAAGCAAGCAAGTGGTACACGTAGTGCAAGTTTGAGTGTTGGAGTTCTATCACCGAAAAGCCGCTACGCCCCGTCTATATATCATGTGTAGACGAACACACCAAAATCTCCATTTCAGAGTGGCCATCTCCCAGCGTGCTTGTTGCCGAGTGAGTGACGAGTGTACTGTGCACTTAACCGCAAAGCCAGAAAATAATCCGTTGCGAGCACTTCATCCCAGAGCTTACTTTGCAGGGATTTCCACCGTCGGCAACCGAACACCAAAAGTGTAGATCAGTGCACCAACAAGAAGCATTAGTCGCTCGAGTTATGTCTCTTCTTTTGATGGATAAGTCACGGTTTCCGACAAATAGCCCCAAAACGAAGGTCTTACCGAGCCAAGCTGAGACCGTCAGTCACTGGACTGTTGAAGTCACGCATCTGTATTGTAGAGTAAAAATCTTTCGTCTGCGTCCTCGTAACCAGCGAGTGCAAGCCAAACCAGCTAAAAGGCCATCCAAAACAAACCCAACATGAGTGACACACAAGATAGCCTGAGGGCCAGCGTCCCGAAGGTGGCCAGTCCGCTTCATTTCCTGATTGCCTCACAGCAGCAGAAGCAAACCTACAATCACCAAGAACAACCAACCAACGCCACCACTAACCAGCAACACACTACCCACGCACCGACTTCTCATCATGAATTCACCGCGTACTCTTCGATGCGCCATGAAGATACGGACGTGCGGTCTTTTCTGGTAAGTCTTCTTATTGCAAACCATAGTTCACAAACGCTCGGTCTAACCTGTCGGCCACTCAATCGCAGGCACAAGGCGGTCATCTCGCTCGCTCTTCCTCCTCGGCA